>JAHFWG010000279.1:72817-85908 GCA_020233015.1 Callinectes sapidus | reverse complement strand
TATATATATATATATATATATATATATATATTATAGTTATGCATTGAGTAAAACATTCATTTTCTTTTACTGGTCAAGCAAAGAAAACGTGATTCCCATTCTCTCATTTTGTATTCTGTGAATAATACCGTATGTAAACATTTGTGCCTACATTATTCTAATACAGATCATTAAAATCGTATGTATGACTAATGGATCCAATAACGATATATACAAGTCTAAACAATTCAAGATCACACGACATTTGTGGTGATGAGAAATCACTGGATGGTCACGTGACTCAGTAGTTAGCAGTGTGTGTCTACACGTACACGGTAGTCCACTTTGCCGGGAGAGGTGAGCAGTGAGTAGCGTGGCACCGAAGCTTGTGAATCAGCAGTGATAATGTGACATTATTCTGCCCTAAATCATATATTGATGATGGTGAACCTTCTCTGTGACTGGAAACAATTGTTAAAGGAACTGCAGGTATGTGGACTGACATCAAGCTAGTGTTATCGAGACTGGAGACATCACGTACTTTTTGGTTGGATAGGAAGCCATTTTACTTAAACTAAATTTTCATTTCATTTCCGTTTAATCCTCAGTAGGGAGGACCAAACCGGGTATCGTATGATAAGTAATAGCTAGGAAGTCAGTTTGCCTCTAGCTGGGCTGAAGTACAGTAGAGTGAACAAGGTGCAGAACGGATGGAGCTTGGTGATTACGGCACTCGTTAGTGATGGTTATCTCGTTTCAATCCGCAAGTTCATAATGACGTGTTACCGAGCCGCAGTGTAGCAGACATTGAAGTAAGGTGACGCTGCTGTGTTGGGCCACTCGAAAGGCCTTCCTGTTCACAGACTGGAGCAACATGAGTGGAGGTGGTGACGAGCTTTGTGAGTGCAGGCAGAGTAGTTGCCGCTGGTCAGACCTTGCGCAGTACCAACTAAGCTGACGAGATGATTTGACAATTAGGTGTCATTTTGCATCAGTAGAGGTTGTGAGCGTTGTACACTTCCCTAAACCGATTCATATGATTGTGTTTTAACATTTTGCACGAGTTCATACCAGTGACTCCCTCCGTACGCCGCCATCATACCGCAAAAGTTGTTTGTTCATTACAGTTATTAGCATCGTTCGTTTGCCGTCATACAAATCACTTAAAAATTTCATCGATACACTGCAAGGTCCGGTCATCATA
This sequence comes from Callinectes sapidus, assembly GCA_020233015.1. NCBI lineage: Eukaryota > Metazoa > Arthropoda > Malacostraca > Decapoda > Portunidae > Callinectes > Callinectes sapidus. The sequence continues at coordinate 84,725 of JAHFWG010000279.1, read as the reverse complement.
TAAAAAGATTAAAAAAAAAGAAAAAAAACTAAAACCGCAAAGTTCCATAAGATGTACATTATTGTGAATATACCCACTCGCCTGCCCGCCCATAAATCCCTTTCCTGCCCCAGTGTCGCTAGACAAGCCAACTTGTGACTGAGTACATTACTGTTTGTAAATACTTATAACTCACGCTACCCTTGCCCTCCACCCTCTCTCTCTTATACCAGAGCGTGGCCACGAGGGAGGTCGCGTGCCTCTAGGCCCTCGCCACACACATAATACATGCATACAGGCTGCTCATGACAACGAGCTCTCGCTTGTCTGGTCCAGGACGGGCTGGTATTGCAGTGCTGTTGTGCAGTTCACACGACCATTCTCAACATATTGTAAATACTTGCCTATTCTCACTACCAAACAACACTAGAGGATATCGTTGTTACAAATTTCCTGTTGCAGTCTGCAAAATAAGTGTCGACTTTTAATCTTTATTATTTTGTTTTCATTTTTCATTTTCACGAACCATCGGAGGAAGACCTCAAAGTAACATCATTGTAAATACATTTTATCCTACGATGTTTCATTGATACCAGGTTAGAATCGCAGTCTCGGAGGAAACTAGTATGTCAAGCGAGTTATAACCTGACATTTGAGCGTCACGTCCCTTGCCAAGAGTAGCGTTGTCCAAGCCTGCAGCCATCGCATGTAAGATGGCGAGAGGAGCGATTCTGGCATGATATTCCTGAGGATTCACACTACCTGGAGCCTGTTGGATGCATCTCTCCTTCCCTTATTACATTCTTTGGCTTGTTTTCCCTTTACGTCCTCCCCCTCCTCCTCCTCCTCCTCCTCCTGGTCATCGCCCTAACGCCTCTGCTCACTCCACCCATCCACTTACCCTTGACTCCACTCCTGACGGGTTAGACGGTCGTTCGCCGCTCACCCAAGGCGCCCTGTCATCTGTAAGCTCTAAGCCCTACCCAAGCCACTTCATGTAAAACAGACAGGATCTATAACAAAAGATGAACGTTTTCGTGCTGTGTGTACATAATATATTCTGTGTAAACACGTGAACGAGTTGATATCAAATTTTGAGCTAATTTTAATCCAGTTTCCTTTGCCCTCTTCTTCTTCCCTCACCCTCCTGCCGCCCCCAATCGCTGTGTTTGTACGAAAGGTGTGCAGCTCCCCGAGATGTGATGAACATTTTTTGTATGAAGTCTTCGTATTGAAAACAAAATAAAAAATAATACAATAAACAATAAGTGAAGCATAAATTATTAATGTTAAGCAGTGGACATGTATTCACGAATAGATAACTTTGTTTTTGGTTGTTAGTAACCATATCACCACCCCAATTGTTGTTGATTTTTTGTTAATTTCGTATTTTGTATTTCTTTGCCAACTGTACATGTTAATACGAGTGACATTCGCCCGCCACATTTGGGAGGACTGCAAGTGCTGTAAGATAATTTCACTGCATCCACGGTACTTTCTCCCTCCCCCACCACCTGCCCTCACACTGACATCCATAAATCATACAGTATCCACGTGCTAGCATTATAATTTATTCTTGTGAGTCAGTGGAAGATTAATAATAATAATAAAAAAATCTGTTTCCCACCATAAAAGTAAGTCGTGGACTGGCGAGCTTGTTGTCCGTGGCGGCGCAGGTCTGAGGTGGGGATGGCCAGTGGGGACGGGTTGCTGGCTGCCTCCACCCCACACTCTCGCGCCAACCCGGCAACTGCCAGACCATCGTGTTGATGCTCATGTGTTTGTAAGCACAGAAGAAAATAAAGTCTGATATTGTGATGAGTATTTGCTCTTATTTAACAGGTCCTTTCCCTTCTAGCAATCTCACCCCGCGCCTCGTTTTCCATCCCTCTTGCGCACCGCTATTTACTGGCAAGATAATGGTAATCGCTAATCACTGTTCAAAAGAATTATTTGTTAAGAATTATTTTAAAGAGTTCATTGATTTTTGCTCCACTGAGGCAGGCAAGTTTCCTCTTATTCAATTGTATTTTCCCTCCTGCTACGGCAAGCATGATAAAAGTACTACATTGATAAGACAAACCTTTATAGAATTGTCGGATCGTTTAGTAGGATAGTGGTTGTCATGATGACGGGACTCTCCTCCCCGTACCCGCCTGGCGGGCATCCATTCACGCCCGTGCTTGTCACTCCCGCAGAGGTAAAAGTCAAATCTGTTTATCTGACAAAAACAACGAGGATTATATTAGCGGAAGGGTAACGTAAAGCCTTGGTCGCGATTAATGAGGTGCGAGTGGCGGGCTGTTTCGCTCACTGCACCCTCCTCTGCCCTGCCGATCTTCACACATTCCACGAGAAATGATAATACTCGTAAATTCGCGTCCCCTGTATTACTCAGCCGTGCAACAAACTCGTATTTCTCGTCCAACGTGATGTCTTCATTATCCGATCAATATTGAAGCACCTATAATTAAAAGGAGGACCCTCTTCCTGCAGTTTATCCTCCTATGGACCGGAGATGGTGAGTGAAAACGTATTAACTCCTTAATGGTAAAAGTATACAAAGATGAAAGTGAATCAAAGAGTGTTGTATTAAGTTCTCCCTTTCTTTTTTTTTTTTTTTCTTTTTTTTTTTTCATTTTGGCTCCGGCTAGTACTCCAACCACTAAAAGAATCCAGTTTATTCATGGTATTTAATTTAAAAAGTTCATCCTGGTCAGGGGTACATAAATAAAGTCAGGTGTTGGGAGATAATGCTGGTTCTGGGGATCGCTGCCCGATTGAAATCTATATTAGGTAAATATAATGTAGCAGAAGTTATCAATACAGGCTTGAAAATTAGTGGTAGCGTTTAAGACACTGCAGATCAATGGATTAGCTTCGTCATGGTAGGAAGAATGTTGCCTTGTGCGCAAACATTTCTTGGCTAATGTATTTATGATCATTATTACTGCTATCGCTGCAGGTAATCCTTATTGATGCGTCGCTAATTTCACTCATGTCAAGAAAAATTATCCATTTTTGTGGTACTTTCTCTTACTTTACCTTTACCTCAGTCAACTCTATTTTTGTAATACAAGTAGTTTTTATCAGGTCCTTAATAAATTATGCAACCTTGAGTCCATTATTTAACTCTCTCTCTCTCTCTCTCTCTCTCTCTCTCTCTCTCTCTCTCTCTCTCTCTCTCTCTCTCTCTCTCTCTCTCTCTCTCTCTCTCTTCTCGCTCTCTCTCTCTCTCTCTCTCTCTCTCTCTCTCTCTCTCTCTCTCTCTCTCTCTCTCTCTCTCTCTTTCTTCCTGTCCCGTCATCCCCTCCCTTTCCCCTTCCCTCCCTCTTCCGCTATCTCTGTAAATAACAGCGCCCTCAGTAACAGTCTGTCCACTATATTTGCCACTTTTTTGTAATATATCTTGTGTTCCCCTTTATCTCTGATTCCCTCTCTCCCTTCCCCCATAGTCGCGCCCACCTTTTTCCCCTCCCCATCCTGCGCTCTCTCTCTCTCTCTCTCTCTCTCTCTCTCTCTCTCTCTCTCTCTCTCTCTCTCTCTCTCTCTCTCTCTCTCTCTCTCTCTTGTTTTTCGTTTGTCTTGTTTTCGTTTGTCTTGTTTTTCGTTTCTCTTGTTTTCGTTCAAAATTGCATGTGTTTTGTATGTTTATTCCAGGCCATAGATCTGCGAGGTGTTGATCGTGAAGATGGATTACTTTGGCAGTCACCGGAAGACAGAAAGGTATGTGGTCACTGAACTGTTTGCGTTCCCAGATGAAAGTGGATGTAAGTTTTGAATCCATTGTTCTCTCTAGACAATAAATGGAAAAGAAATGTTGTTACTTTCGTTTCTAGCTTTACAAAGAAAGAACTTTTGTTGTTGAACTGAAAATAGGTATTGAGAAATAGTAAATTTGAAACGAGTACTTAGATTATCATACATTTTCAGTGAATAAATCAAGTCAGAACAAATATTTGACGTGTTGAAAAATTAAATGTAACTATCGAGATCAGCAACGATGTGTTTATAGCAGTTTTCATGACCGCTTCAGTTTTTTTGTAGTGTTACTAATGTTTCCCATCAAAAAAACTGAACATGTATCGTTTTCTTAGATGACTCACGTTTCACATGAGAGAGTATTCCTTAGAGTAAAGAATAGGGCTTTCTGTATTAATACTGAAAAGGTTATTGAAACGTACTGTATGAACATTGGTCGCTTAAATAAGCATGATAATAATGAAAGAGATGGACATATTTCGTGAAGTTGGAAGTTGGAAGAAATAGATAGAAGATAAAACAGAAGATGGTTGTGGATAAAGAAGATAATTTTAGTTTTCTCGGTAAATTCTACATTCAGATTGTCTTCAAATGTGTCGCTAAAGTAAAATGAATTGAATTGAAGAGAAATGAAGCAGGAGTTAAAAGAGTGAAATCTCCCCCCCATTGAGTGCAGTTTTTTTGTTTGTTTTTCCTTAATGTAGGTGGATATAGTAACACTGCCAACAAATCCTATCAAACTATAGATTCCATTATGCAATCTATGGTATGTATTGTCATGGCCTGTACCTAATATTGGAAAGTGAAATCAGATCATTCATGCGAAATACATTTTATTAGGCAAAGCAACATTCTTTCATCAAATCGTCGTGCGTACATACATTATAACCACATGCACGATTTGACTCACACAAATTCATGGATATTCAGGAAATACCTTTAGGATATGTAACTTTTTCTTTTCGTGCAGACACAGACACACTAGCCATGTAGCAGGTATAAAAATAGTCTCTTTGGGATGCCGAATTGCATAAATAAATATCCGATTCTACTAAAGCTACCACAACTGAAGCAGCCAGACAACCGACCGTGTTATCATTACTAATTATTATTTTTTTTTTTTTTATTATTATTATCGTTATCATTATTACTGATTCTGAGCCATTCCTCGCGTAAGATTTATTTCCAGGTCAGGTTGTCAGGTCGTCACAGTGTGTTGTACCATTTTCTATCACTTGCCATCCCTCACTACTATTTTAACTATTGGCACAGCATTACGGCTAATAAGAGATTTTGTAATATAGGAAGTGGACACACACACATTCACACACACACACACACACACACACACACACACACACACAGGAAGTATACTTATTTTAAGATTCGAGTTTTTCTTTCGTTTTTGTAATGTATCCTCTCTCTCTCTCTCTCTCTCTCTCTCTCTCTCTCTCTCTCTCTCTCTCTCTCTCTCTCTCTCTCTCTCTCTCTTCGGTGCAAGGCTGAGGAGAGAGCTAGAGATCGCATTCCCAGCGTCACTCATCCAAATAGTAGACATTTAGGCGTCACTGTTGACTGAAGAATAGGTTTTATCAGGAGGAGGAGGAGGAGGACTTGAGTGGTGGTGTCTATTATTTACTTCCTTCTTCCGTAACCCGTGCTTCCGCCACTGCCGAAATTGTTGCCGCTACTGTAGCTGCTGCCGCCGCCACCTCCTCCGTTCACCTTTTGACCGAAATTCTGTTGTCCGCCGCCATAACCGCCTCCGCCGCCGCCGCCTTGCTGTCCACCGCCATAACCGCTTCCGCCGCCGCCGCCTTGCTGTCCGCCACCATAACCGCCACCGCCGCCGCTACCACCCTGCTGTCCGCCACCATAACCGCCACCGCCGCCGCCGCCCTGCTGTCCGCCACCATAGCCGCCGCCGCTACCACCCTGCTGTCCGCCACCGTAGCCGCCGCCGCTACCACCCTGCTGTCCGCCACCATAACCGCCTCCGCCGCCGCCGCCTCCCTGCTGGCCACCGTAACCACTGCCGCCTCCGTTGCCGCCCTGCTGTCCGCCGCCATAACCTCCTCCGCTGCCGCCGCCCTGCTGGCCACCATAACCACCGCCGCCTCCGCTACCACCCTGCTGTCCGCCGCCATAACCGCCGCCGCCACCACCACCCTGCTGTCCGCCGCCATAACCTCCACCGCCGCCGTTTCCTGAGGGGTACTGCGCCTCACCCTCGTACCTGCCAGACGAGGAAAATGAACGTTGTGTTAGTCAAAGCATAAGATTGTTATGATTACTGCTGTTCTTACTAATATATTGCTGTCACTACTACTACTACTACTACTACTACTACTACTACTACTACTACTACTACTACTACTACTTCCATTACTACTGTGATCTTGTCTTATTTCATCTTTTGAAGGGACGAGATGTTACCCACTCATCATCTTTTATCTCTCTTTACATTTATCTTCACTCCTCCCTTCGTTCGTCGTTTTATTATCACATTCGTTCCTCCGTAACTCAAAACTGTGACAATACTCCCCACTCACCTCACGTCCGCCACAAATCCGTTCTCGTGGTCAGCAGTGTAGGTGACGATCTGTAAGCGGCCATCGGGAAGCTGAACGCGGTATTCGCCGGTCACCACGTTGCCGTCACTCTCTTCCTTCTGCGAGAAGTCCACTCCAGAGTATTGGTCCTGCACGGCGTAGTCGAACCCGTACGGCATCCCCTGAAGAGTGGTATGGGTGTAATGTATTCAGAAACGCTTTGCTCTCTCACTACGACCATTTTCCAACGCCACAGAAATTATTAGCGTGGTTTTCAAGTGTTCCTCCAGTTAATAAGGTAGAAATCTCGTCAGTCTGCGTCTATAACTATTAAAAGACCTTAGAAAACTGGTGTAAATTTAAATAAAGCCCTGTGAAATAGTTGAGGTGAAGTAGAAAAGGGTTACTATAAGATGATGACATAATTATGGCCTTTTACCTTTCTTATTTCACTTGTTCTGTTTAAAATGATGCTGGGAGTAACGGGCGGTGATTGTGATAGTTTCATCTGTGGCATTGGTAGTCCATTAATTCATTCAAATTCATAGTTCGGTAACGTTGTTCAGTGGAAGCTTCTACATGCTTCTATGAGAGTGTTAAAGGATTAATTTCTTACCTTCATGTTATCACCGCCTCCACCATAACCGCCGCCGCCGTTCTGCTGTCCGCCACCATAGCCTCCACCGCCACCGCCATTCTGCTGTCCGCCACCGTATCCACCGCCGCCGCCGCCGTTTTGTTGTCCTCCACCATAGCCGCCACCGCCTCCACCACTCCCTCCGTTATTCTGTTGTCCTCCGTAACCATTGTTCTGAGTTTGTTGTGGAGCCCCGTAGCTCTGGGAAGGCTGCTGGGGTGCTCCATAGCTCTGTGAAGGCTGCTGCTGCTGCTGCTGTGGTGTTCCATAGCTCTGTGAAGGTTGCTGCTGCCTTTGTTGAGGTGCTCCGTAAGATTGTGACGGTGTCTGCTGCTGCTGGGGAGTTCCGTAGCTTTGTGATGGTTGCTGCTGCTGCTGCTGAGGAGTTCCGTAAGATTGTGATGGTTGCTGCTGCTGCTGCTGCTGAGGTGTTCCGTAGCTCTGTGATGGGCGTTGCTGTTGTTGCTGAGGTGTTCCATAGCTCTGTGATGGCCTTTGCTGCTGCTGAGGTGTTCCATAAGATTGTGAAGGCCTCTGCTGACTCTGCTGAGGTGTTCCGTAAGATTGTGAAGGCCTCTGCTGATTCTGCTGAGGTGTTCCGTAAGACTGTGAAGGCCTTTGCTGATTCTGCTGAGGTGTTCCGTAGCTTTGAGAGGGTTGCTGTGGGGCTCCGTAAGTTTGAGAAGGAGGCTTGAGACTTTCCCCAGGTGCTCCGTAACTCTGTGTGTGTGTTGAGGGTGGGGAGGGGGGGGGGAGCAAGAAAAGGTGTCAGTATCATTACAATATATCTTGTGGCTGTACTCAGGGAAATACAATAATAAGAGAAAACAATTACGCTAAGGTGGAATTGTTTACATGGAAAAGAGAGATTAAACTTGTCTATATATCACAACGTGTGGCCAATAGAATCATTAGTTAAGAATAGAACGTGAACTTACCAACTTTCAGTCAACACATATATTCGGTTACCTCATGTGTAGTGACCTTGTCATGGTGTATTATGTGTGGTGTAAGGGTAATTTATCTTCCGTGTGTGTGTGTGTGTGTGTGTGTGTGTGTGTGTGTGCGTGTACGTGCGAAAGTTCCTCTGTAGGGTATGGATGGCTAGGGAGGATTGAGCTGGGTGCCGACGAACGAACACGCAAATTAAATGAGTACAGTGCTTGTTCGCATGAAAGAGTTTAAATGCGGTGTGTTGATGGAGGTGATGGGCTTGCACGAGTCTCAAACAGAAGGATCATGGGAGAGTGATTTTACCTGGCTGGGAGTGGTGGCTTGTGGAGTGCCGTAGCTTTGGGAGGGTGCCTGTGTGTTAGGGGCACTGTATGTCTGACTTACGGTCTGTGTCTGACCTGACTGAGGTGGTCCATAAGTCTGACTAAGTGATTGAGTGGTCTGAGTCTGCGAGGGTGGGCCGTAGGTCTGGGCGGGCGGGGCGCCGTACGTCTGGCTGGGCGCGCCTGATGAACCTCCGCTGCCACTGAAAGAACTAGAACTATACGAGCTACTCAAGCCCCCCGCCGAACCTGAACCTCCGCCCCCTCCCCCGCCATGTCCTTGTCTATTGCCCCCGCCGTGTCCTCCTCCGTGTCCTCCGCCGTGTCCTCCACCAGGTAGTTTGTCCCCCTGAGCGGCAGACGCTATCGTTAGCGCCACTGCCAGGAGTTTGAGTAACTGCCAAAAAGAAAACGAATATACACATCAGTCATGAGTATTGTGATATATATACCATGTCTGAAAGTAAATGTTCATATAAATATACACATACTGGTACATAGGTTTAAGTGTTAAATGAATAAGTGAAGTACGAAGCTAGTTACCCATAAAACTCGTTTTCTTTGATATCAAAGAAAATTGAAGTTATATGTCGGAATAGGTACGTTTCCGTTCTCTGTTGTATAATGGGAGTAACTATTGCATTCTTCTCATTTCAAGATTGCAATGGATTGTAATGTAATTCATACAATTCTTAGCAAAAAATGAAATAGTCAAGCTTGCAATTCTCTCTCTCTCTCTCTCTCTCTCTCTCTCTCTCTCTCTCTCTCTCTCTCTCTCTCTCTCTCTCTCTCTCTCACACACACACACACACACACATATCTATTCCTGCAACTACCTCAATAGTGACGAAGCTTGAATGGAACAGTGTTTGCGCTCATACCTAGCGGGCCATCTCCTCTCACTCTCTCTCCTTTCTTTCCTCTTTTTTCCCTTTCGTTTCCTGCCGTCCTCTTGACAGGGAATACTGTCATTACGTAGACGATACTATTGTTGCAGAGAGAGAGAGAGAGAGAGAGAGAGAGAGAGAGAGAGAGAGAGAGAGTTGACGTTCCCTCTTTACTAAGTTCCTTGAGTTCTCACCGTGAGTCGTGAAGAAGCACTCAAACCAGGTACTTACTCACAGAGAAACTCAAGTCGGAAGTTTCTTTAGACTGACACTAATTTTTTTATGGACTCCACGCCAATACAGCTCGACACACGCCATATAGGGAGAAACTAAATAACTCCTTCCCTTATGAATACTTCTTACTTAACTAACTTAGTGAGCCTCATCCCACTAAGTATAAGAACAGTGTAAGTCTGGTCACTCTTCCTCATAAATCTTCGAAGTTACTCTCTCTTGAAATCTCAATGGGAACGTTGGGTGAATATGGGCACGTTGTAACTGAATGAAGACGACGACGACTATGACTGTTTCTGTCTTCCTAAACACGACCCGAAGAAGCGATTTAGTTAAGTGAGACGTGACAGGGTTTGCTCCTCCTCCTCCTCCTTCTTCTCTTTTCTCTCCTCCTCCTCGGCTTTCTAGTACCATAACCAGTAGTTTGGGTTCATTAACTTTTACCTGTGTGACAATTAGCGGCAGAGGAAGGTGGAGGAGGAGCAAAGGAGAAGAAAAGATACCTGAAAGTGTGCCGAGAGAGAGAGAGAGAGAGAGAGAGAGAGAGAGAGAGAGAGAGAGAGAGAGAGAGAGAGAGAGAGAGAGAGAGAGAGAATCAAACTGACATGTTTTTTCTGATATTTTTAGCATCTCTCTTTACTTTCCTTTCTTCTATCCTTTCATTTACTGTTTGAATTTCTTTCCAGTAATCTGTGTATCTTCACCTATTTCGCATCATCTCGTCCCTTATCTCCTCTTCTCGCACGATCTCCTATTCCCGTCATCTCATTTCCCTCCATCTCATCTGCCACACTTCACACAGCTGTTAGTACTCGGGAGCACCTGTCTCACGTACCTGTCTGCACTGCAAGGCTCATTCATCACTGTTACCAACCATTAACTGTCTCGCACCTTCTGCTGTGTGTGTTTGTGTGTGTGTGTGTGTGTGTGTGTGTGTGTGTGTGTGTGTGTGTGTGTAGATGTCTATATTTTTGCTATAACTTACGTGAAATTGTGATTTTCTTTTTCTTTTTTTATTATTTGTTGGTGTTACATGAGTTGCTTTCGTAACAACTCCGGTTGCTGTCACTTTTGATTCCCCCTTCCTATATTGCTGTCAGTGTTGCTACCGTTGTTATTCCTGCTGCGTTATTGTTCTTGTTGTTATTGCTATATTGGACATAAACAGCAAATGATGAGGAAGAGAAAACATTTTAGAAAGAACATAATGATAAAACAGAATCATGTGCATCTGTACGTTCTTCCATGTCATTAAGTTATTTCTCGCTTGTTACGGTCAGTGTTAGAAATTTCCCTTCTCTTCCGTGCGCCATTCACTAGTAATACTTTGATATTAGCTCTCTAGTGCATTGTCTTTACTCGCATTCCAACAAATTGAGATTCATAGACATATCATTCCCAGTAAGAAATGCAGAGAGAGAGAGAGAGAGAGAGAGAGAGAGAGAGAGAGAGAGAGAGAGAGAGAGAGAGAGAGAGAGAGAGAGAGAGACTACGAACACTAACTTTCCTCCCTCTTTCCCTCCTTCCCACCCTTTCTCTCTGCTTTTCTCCATGTGTCTCTTTCCTCTACTTTCCTCTATTTTCCCTTCCCTGCGTGCGTCTTCTCTTCAAGAGCCACAGACAGATGTAGGAAAGTTTCTTCTACAGTTCTATCACTTTGACACACATGACTGAAAGGATCCAGAGAGAGAGAGGGAGGGGTAGAGATATAGAATAGAAAGACAAATAGAAATAAACCTGAAGGAACGTAGACAGAATGAAAGACAGGCAGACAAACACAGATAGATAGACAAACAGACAGATAAAGAATGGGTGCATTGTCATCACTTTCTAAGGACGTGTCATCATCGCTGCCTGCCTGTCTTCCCCTTCTTTTTCTTCCTTCTTCTGTCAGTCTGTCTGTTAGTCTGCCGATATGTAATTTTGAAGTCTTACTGCCGTTCCATATGTCACTGGCTTTCCCTTCTCGTTTATATTTAGATTTGTATTGCCTCATGCTGAATTTCTAAGATGTTAAAACTATTATAGCATTTTTTTCTTTTAACCAGGAAAAATATAATGTTTTCTTTCTTTATTCACTTATTTATTTATCTATTAGTATATTGTTTTTCTAATGACACTGAACATTTTTTTCTTTGTTTGCCTTTACCATTTTTTTTCTATCTGATTAATAAAAAATTAATCTGCTTGTTAAAACATTATGAACTGATATTCTTCCAAATTCTGATAATCGCTCCATTTTCACAAGTCCAACACACCAATTTACTTTTTTCTAAATCTACCGAATTTCAAGGCAGTTTCAGCTCTCATAAAATTCGCATTCTCTCAAAGATTTCTCAAGGTACCAGCGTTCATCGTCGAGCCAGCGAGAAAGTTAATCAGAGTACAGTAGCTACTTTATGCATTGACGCGAAGACATGGCGTAATGTGATGCGACGTGAGGCGAGGGCACCGCTTCACTCATGCGCTCAAGTTACGTGACAATGACGCAACCACAGACACTCCCTCTGCTCTCTCTCTCTCTCTCTCTCTCTCTCTCTCTCTCTCTCTCTCTCTCTCTCTCTCTCTCGACCCATCTTC
>JAHFWG010000401.1:88740-120095 GCA_020233015.1 Callinectes sapidus | reverse complement strand
GCCAGCCCTTTCGGTGCCAGTGACAGCATTTAAGTCGCCCAGGACAATGAGTACATCAGCGGGAGCCCTGTGTCCTGAGAAGGGCGGGAGGACCCCCTAGCCCTACTTCTGATTTTGCGGCTGCAGGTGGGGCTGCAGATGTGGCGCCTGCACGTTGGACCGCTCCTGGGGTGAACCTTTGAAGGGTTCTGCGTGTGGGCTCCTGGAATGTCCTGAGTCTCTCAGAGGATCACCGACTGCTGCATTTATCAGATTAGCTCAGGAAGCTGACGGCGGATATGGTGGGGCTCTCTGAGACAAGGGGGCCTGGTAGTGGCGAGACCAGTGGTAAGGGTTTTACTTACTACTGGTCCGGCATGAGCAATGGTCACCATGTCAAGGGGGCAGCCATAGGCGTCTCCAGCAGACTGAAGCCGTCTGTTGTAGAGGCTTCTCCGGTTGATGAGCGTATAATGCAATTAAGGCTGAAGCACAGTTTAGGCTTCATGTCTGTTGTTGCAGTATATGCTCCTACCGAGGTGTGTGAAACTGAAGAGAAGAAGAAGGTCTACGCCAAACTCAACTCTGTACTGGACCAGTGTCCCCCGTCGTGATGTATTCATTGAAACTCCTAAATAGGGTAAAATAGGGTAGTTTATATGAATTTAGAGAAAAGAATATATATAAAGTGTCGTAAAAAAGAATTTGTTATTATTTTTCATGTTTTTAATCAAAATCAAAATCAAAATCAAAAGAAAATTATTGAAAAAAATCATTTTCGGGGTAAAAATATACTTTAACCTAGAACAGAGGGCTTTTCTTTAAAATGTGAAACTGCTAGAAACGTTGAAAAAGAGGTATTTCATGCAGTTTTGGAGTATAAAAATATTGTTGTAAATGAATGATTAAAAAATTTAAAAGAGTATTTTTATGCAATTTTAGAGAAAAAACATATTTTCGTAAAGAACTTTTTTATTTTTTTGTTTTCCATCGAAAAATGAAAATAAGCCTAAAAACATTGAAAAGTCACTATTTAGGCAGAATTTTTTTCATTCTTGAAATTGCACTCATTATACCATTGAAAGTGGGTTTTGTCTAAAATGCTCTTAATACTCATAAAAGCGTTGAAAAAAGCATTGTTTATGAAATTTTACAGAAAAAGCTATATTATCGTAACATTCATTGTTTTTTTTACTTGTTTTCATTCAAAACGTGAAAATAAAAAAAAAATGTAGAAAGACTCACTTTTTGGTGAAAATAATTTTTTTTACATCAAATGGCATATATTACATTTTTTTCCACATTAAAAGAAGCTTTTCTTTGAAATTTTGTTATTATGTACTCCTAAAAACGTTGTAAAAGTGGTAGTTTATAGACTTTTGAGAAAAAAAATGTACCGACATAGAAATTAAATTCATTTATTGTTTTTTCCTTCCTTTTCAATCAAAACATGGAAATTAAAAGAAAAATATTGAAATAATACCTTTTTTGACAAAAAATATTTTCTTTCCATAAAACGGCATATATTACTTTTTTTTTTTTAACATAAAAAAGGTTTTTTCTTCAAAAGTTGTTAAAACGCCTAAAAAGGTTAAAATAGGGCAGTTTATAAAAAAATAGGGAAAAGAATATATATAGTGATTTGCCTTAATTTTTTTAGATGCGGGTCAAAAATATCGATTTTTTGTTTTACAGTCAGGCAATACCTACTTTCCTTCTAATATCGAATAGTGAAGTTCTTTTTTCTCTGCCACATTTTTAAAGGGCCTGGCCAGCAACCCTTTAAATGTGAATTAAATGTCCGTAACGTGCGAGTGAAGGAGGAGTATGCATGTTTCTTTTCTTTATTTTTATGCTTGAAATAACTATTTTTTGAAAAAAATAATGAAGTGAAAACACATTCTCATGCATCTGTCATCCTGAACCATCCTTTTCAACTCTTGCCAGCCAGCCAGTAGCGCATTAGCGTTACCATCTCTCAGCAGAGAGAGAGAAGACAGGGCAGGGAGAAGATGCTGCCGCTGCTCCTGCATATCTTTTACTACTCCGTGCCTTATTTCAAGATCTGCTTCCGGATTCTGAACATAGACATGCCTAAGTTGTATGGGAGAACACTACAGAGTAGAAGAGCCTGGGCATTGGGCAGGGTGAGGAAGGAAAACATCGCTGGTGAACGTGAGAGAGAGGATGCTTGCAGCATCATGATACCCTTGCCTTCAAGCATGTAATACCTAATAAATTTTTATTAGGGGGGACCAGGTGGCAGATTATTAGGTATAAACACCGTATGAATCCACTTGCATAAACAAATATACCTGGAATCTCTTATTAAAATTTCACTTCACTTGGAACTTTAAAAATTGGAAGGCAAACTTTGATCGCTGTTTCCTCAAAACCATGGATTTTCACACACAAATGCCATCTCCTCCATTAGTTTTTGTCTGATTTGGCTGAAATTTTGGGACAAAAACATTGAATAGTTGTATAAATTTAGTACGATTCTAAAATTCAAAAATATATAAAAGAAAATTTGCAATGATTTTTCTTTACGTCTAGACTACTGAAAATAAAAAAAATATATAAAAATAAGAAAAAAGAATATTTCCGTAATTTTTTGATCGGATATATGGTAACATAGATGTTGTGATATTTCTGTGAAAATAACATTAAAATCAGTGAAGAAATGGCGATTCCATTTGAATTCCAATATTAAAAAAAAAAAAAAAAACATTTTTTTTCACTCATAGTAACACCAAATTTGAATATGATAATTAGCATAATGCTGTGCATGTACTGTGTGAATTAAAAGAAACTCACGTTATTTATTAAATATAGGCGAATCTCCTCCTTAAAACATCCAAAAGGTTAAAATTGGGTAGTTTGTATGCTTTCAGAGAAAGAAAATGTGTATAGTGTTTTTTTTCTTGTTTTTAATCAAAACATTTTAATCAATAGAAAATTATTGAAAAATCACTTCTGGAGTACAATCATACTTTTTTGTAAGAGAGAGAGGGTTTTCCTTGAAAAGTTGTAAATTTCCGAAAAACGTTGAAATAAGTGTGATTTATGCAGTTTTAGAGAGAAAAAAAACATATTTTCGTAAAAAAAAAAGGTGAAAACACAAAAATGTGTAATTTGTGTAATTTTAGAGAAAAAAATATTGTCGTAAAAAGAATTAATTTTTTTCCTTTTCTTCCATCAATAAATGAAAATAAGATGAAAAACATTGAAAAAGTAGGTTTTGTGGCAGAATTTTTTTTTAAATTCAAATTGCAAATATTATATATACTTGTAAAAGGGGGTCTTGTGTAAAATGCCGTTAATACTCCTAACAACGTTGAAAAAAACGTAATTTTTGAAATTTTAGAGAAAAAAAGTATATTGTCTCTCTAAAAAGGTTAAGATAGGTTAGAGTGTGTAACTTTAAAGAGAAAAAAATATATGTAGTGTTTTTTTTCTTGTTTTTAATCAAAACATGGAAACCGAAAGAAAATTACTGAAAGCTCACTTTTGGGGATAAACACATACTTTTATTTTCTAAAAGAAGAGGGTTTTGTCATTAAAATGTTGTAAAACCCCTAAAAACGTTGAAAAATGGATGATTTATGCACTTTTAGAGAAAATATATATCGTCGTAAAAGAAGGATTAAAATATCTAAAATGGTAATTTTATGCAATTTTAGAGAGAAAAATATATATTGTCGTAAAAATTATTATTATTATTTTTTTCATCAAGAATGAAAATAAGCTGAAAAACATAGAAAAAGTCACTCTTTAGGCAGAATTTTTTCTTTATTTGAAATGGCATATATTATTCTTGAAAAGGTGGTTTCGTCTAAAATGCTGTTAATGCTCCTAAAAGCATTGAAAGAAGCGTGTTTATGAAATTTTACAGAAAAAAAACTATATTATCGTAAGATTCATTGTATTTCCCTTTTTTTTTACTTGTTTTCCATGAAAACATGGAAATTAATAAGAAATTGTTGAAAAACTAAATTTTGGGGGGAGTGAAGTTTTTCAAAAAATGGTATTTTTTTACATTTTTTAAACTAAAAAAGAGGGTTTTTCTTTGAAATGTTGTTAATACTCTTAAAACGATGAAAATGAGGCAATTTTGTCAAAAGAAAATGTACTGCTATAAAAATTAAATGTTTTTTTCTTCATTTTCACTCAAAACATACATATAAAAAGAAAAACATAGAAATATTGTTTAAACTCTTAAACAGGTTAAAATATGGTAAATTTTTTTTTCGTTAAATTGCATATATTACATTTTTTTTTTACCAGAAAAAATGCGTTTTCTTTGAAATGTTAATACTCTTTAAAACGTTGAAAAACGGGTAATTTATGGAATTTTGAGGAAAAAAATGTGCCGCCATAAAAATTAAATGGATTAATGATTTTTCTTTCCTTTTCAATCAAAACATGGAAATTAAAATAAAAACATTTGAATGATCCCCTTTTGACAGAAATATATATCTTTTTCTTTGAAACGGAATATATTACATACATTTCTTGTAACATGAAAAAGAGTTTTTTTTACAAAATGTGGTAGAAACGTCTAAAAAGGTAAAAATTGGGAATTTAAATAGTGTATATAGTGTTTTTTTCTTTTTTTAATTAAAACATTGAAATCAATAGAAAATGATTGAGAAATTACTTGTGGAGTAAAATCATAGGTTTTTCTAAAAGAGAGGGTTTTCTTTGAAAAGTTGTAAATCTCCGAAAAACGTTGAAAAAAATGGATGGTTTATGCAGTTTTAAAGAAAAAAAAAACATTGTTGTAAAATAAGGATGAAAAGATAAAAATGGGTAATTTGTGCAATTTTAGAGAAAAAAATATTGTCGTAAAAAATCTGTTTTTTTTTGCTTTTTTTCCATCAACAAATGAAAATAAGACGAAAATAATTGAAGTCACTTTTTAGGTAAAATTTTTTTCTTTATTCAAATTGCAGTTATTAGTCTTGTAAAAGGGGGTTTTGCGTAAAATGCCACTAATACTCCTAAAAATGTTGAAAAAACATAATTTATGATATTTTAGAGAAAAAAGTATATTGTCGCAATATTCATTGTTTTTTGTTTGTTTTCCATGAAAACAATAAAATAAGAAGAGAATAATTGAAAAATTCACTTTTTCGGAGAAAAGAAACTTTTTTCGTGAAATAGCATATATTCCTTTTTTTTTTTTACCTAAAAAAAGATCCTTTTTCTAAAAAAAATATTTTGTTCCTTGAAATGGCTTATATTACACTTAATGTAACATGAAAAAAGGATTTTCTTCAAAATGTTGTTAAAACTAATAAAACGGTTAAAATAGGGCAGTCTATATAACTTTAAAGAGAAAAAAAAAATATATAGTGTTTTTTCTTGTTTTTAATCAAAACATGGAAATCTAAAGAAAATTACTAAAAAACTTACTTTGGGAGATAAAAACATGCTTTTTTTTCTAAAAGGGTTTCGTCATTAAAATATTGTAAAACCCCTAAAAACGTTGAACAATTTATGATATATGCACTTTTAGAGAAAATATACTGTATATCGTTGTAAGAAAAGGATAAAAAATCTAAAAAGGGTAATTTTATGCAATTTTAGAGAAAAAAATATTGTCGTAAAAATGATTATTTTTTTTGTTTTCCATCCAAAGTAAAAAGCTGAAAAACCTTGAAAAAGTCACTTTTTAGGCAGATTTTTTTTTTAATTGAATATATTATTCTTGAAAAAGGGATTTTGTCTAAAATTATGTTAATATTCCTATAAGCTTTGAAAAAAAACGTATTTATGAAATTTTACAGAAAAAACTATATTGTTTTTCTCTTTTTTTTTTTTTTTACTTGCTTTTTCATTGTTGAAAAATTAACTTTTGGGAGGGAGTGAAGTTTTTCATAAAATGGTACATATTACATTTTTTCTTTTAACTAAAAATGAGGTTTTTCTATGAAATGTTGTTAATACTCTTAAAAACGATGAAAAAGAGGTAGTTTATGCAATTTTGAAAAACGATATGTACTGCCATAAAAATTAAATGTTTTTTTCTTTATTTGCAATCAAAACATGGATATAAAAAGAGAAACAAAAAATAATCCCATTTTTGACAAAAATTTGTTTTTTCTTTGAAATGGCATACATTTTTTACACGAAAAATGTTTTCTTCAAATTATTGTTAAAACTCCTAAATAGGTTAAAATAGGGTAGAAAATGCACTTTTTATGGATAAACTGCATATATTACATTTTTTATGTGAAAAAGAGAGTTTCCTTTGAAATGTTGTTAATACACTGAAAAACGTTGAAATACGGGTAATTTTTGGAATTTTAAGGAAAGAAAATGTACTGCCATAAAAATTAAATGGATTTATTGATTTTTCCTTCATTTTCAATGAAAACATGGAATTTAAAATAAAAACATTTAAATAATCCCTTTTTTGACAGAAATATTTTCTTTCCTTGAAAGGGTATATATTACATTATTTGTAACATGAGAAAAGTTTTCTTTCTACAAAATGTTGTTTAAACCTGCAGAAAGGTTAAAATTGGGTAGTTTATATACTTTCATAGAAAGAAAATGTATATAGTGTTTTTTCTTGTTTTTAATCAAAACATTGAAATCAATAGAAATCAATAGAAATATTGAAAAATCACTTGTGGAGTAAAATCCCACTTTCTTTTTAAAGAGAGGTTTTTACATAAAAACTTATAAATCTCCGTAAAACGTTGAGAAAAGGGTGAATTATGCAGATTTAGAGAATAAAAACATATTGTCCTAAAATAAGGATGAAAACATAAAAATGGTTAATTTGTACAATTTTTGAAAAAAATATTATCCTAAAAAAATGAAAATAAGAGGAAAACACAAAAAATAACTTTTTAGGCAGAATTTGTCTTTATTCAAATTGCATATATTATACTTGTAAAAGGGGATTTGTGTAAAATGCCGTTAATACTCCTAAAAACGATAAAAGAAAACGTAACACGAAATTTTAGAGAAAAAAGTATGTTGTCGCAATATTCATTGTTTTTTTTTCGGTGAAAAGGAACTTTTTTCGTGAATTGGCATATATTCCTTTTTTTACATAAAAAAATGTTAATACTTCTAAAAACGCTGAAAAGTGGATAAATTATGCAATTTTGAGAGAAGAAAAAAAAGAATTGCAATAAAAAATCAATATATTTCTTGCTTTTTTATTCATTTTCAATCAAAACATGGAAATGAAAAGAAAACACTGAAAAATCCCTTTTTTAAAAGAAATATTTTTTTTCCTTGGAATGGCTTATATTATATATTATGTATTACGAAAAAGGGATTTTCTTCAAAATGTTGTTAAAACTAATTAAAAGATTAAAATTGGGTAGTTTATGTAAATTTAAAGAGAAAAAATATATATAGAGTGTTTTTTCTTGTTTTAAATGAAAATTGAAATCGAAAGAAAGTTACTGAAAAACACTCTTTTCCGGGTAAAAACATACTTGTTTTTTCTAAAAGAAGAGGGTTTTGTCATTAATATATTGTAAAACCCCTAAAAACGTTGAAAAATGGATGATTTATGCACTTTTAGGGAAAATATATGTCGTCGTAAAAGAAGGATTTAAAATCTAAAAAGTGTAATTTTATGCAATTTTAAAGAAAATATATATTGTGGTAAAAAAAATTGAATTTTTTTGTTGTTTTCCATTAAGAAAGAAAATAAGCTTAAAAATATTGAAAAGTCACTTTTCAGGCAGAATTTTGTTCTTTATTGAAATTGCATATATTATTCTTGAAAATAGGTTTTTGTCTGAAATGCTATTAATATTCCTAAAATAATTGAAAAAAGCGTTTTATAAAATTGTACAGAAAAAAATATATATTATTGTAACATTCATTGCTTTTCTCTTTTTTTACTAGTTTTCCATGAAAACATGGACATCAGTAGGGAATTGTTGAAAAATTCACGTTTGAAGTGAATGAATTTTTTCATAAAATTGTATATATTACTAGTTTTTAACTAAAAATCGGTTTTTTTCTTTGAAATGTTGTTAATACTCTTAAAAAGGGTGAAAAAGAGGTAATTTATGCAATTTTGAGAAAAAAAATATAGTGCTATAAAAACTAAATTTTTTTTTCCTTCATTTTCAATCAAAACATGAATATAAAAAGAGAAAGAAAGAAATATTGTTAAAACTCCTAAATAGGTTAAAATAGAGTAGAAAATGAACTTTTTTTTGGTTGAATTGCATTTATCACATTTTTTTAACCTAAAAAAAGGGTTTTCATTGAAATGTTGATATTCTTAAAACGTTGAAAAACGGTTCATTTATGGAATATTTAGGAAAAAAAATATACTGCCATAAAAATGAAATGGAATTGTTGATTTTTCCTTCTTTTTGAATCAAAACATGGAAATTAAAATAAAAACATTTAAAAGATCCATTTTTTGACAGAAATATTTTCTTTCTTTGAAACTGCATATATTACATTTTTATAACATGAAAAAGGCTTATTTCTATAGAATGTTGTTAAAACGTTCATAAAGGTTAATTATGCAGTTTTAGAGAAAAAAACATATTGTCGTAAAATGAGGATGAAAACATAAAAAATGGGTAATTTGTGCAATTTTAGAGAAAAAAATATTGTCGTAAAAAATGTATTTTTTGCTTTTCTTCCATCAACAAATGAAAATAAGATGAAAAACATTGAAAAGTAAATTTTTAGGCAGGATTTTTTTCTTAATTCAAATTGCATATATTATACGGGTAAAAGGGGTTTTTGTGTAAAATGCCGTTAATACTCCTAAAAACGTTGAAAAAAACGTAATTTATGATATTTTAAAGAAAAAAGTATTTTGTCGCAACATTCATTGTTTTTTTGTTTCTTTTCCATAAAAAAAAGAAATAAGAAAAGAATAATTGAAAATTCACTTTTCGGTGAAAAAGGTCTTTTTTCGTGAATGGCATACACTCCCTTTTTTTTTTTTTTACCTAAAAAAGAAGGCCTTTCTTAGATAATGTTAATGCTCCTAAAATCGCTGATATGGGGATAATTTATGCAATTTTGAGAGAAAAAAATTAATTGCAATATAATATATTTCTTGCATTTTCTTTCGTTTGCACTCAAAACATGGATATGAAAAGAAAAACACTGAAAAATTCTTTTTTTTTAAGAAATTTTTTTTCCCTGAAATGGCTTATATTACATGTTATGTAACATAAATAGGGGTTTTCTTCAAAATGTTGTTAAAAATGATAAAAAGGTTAAAATAGGGTAGTTTATGTAAGTTAACAGAAAAAAATATATAGTGTTTTCTTGTTTTTAATCAAAACATGGAAATCGAAAGAAAATTGAAAAATTCTCTTTTGCGGGTAAAAACATACTTTTTTTTCTAGAAGAAGAGGGTTTTGGCATTTAAATATTGTAAAACCCCTAAAAACATTGAAGAATGGATGATTTATGCACTTTTATAGAAAATATGTATCGTTGTGGAAAAAGGAATAAAAAATCTAAAAAGGGTAATATTGTTAAAACGTTGAAAAACAGTTCATTTATGGAATATTTAGGAAAAAAAATAAACTGCCATAAAAAGTAAAAGGAATTGTTGATTTTTCCTTCCTTTGCAATCAAAACATGGAAATTAATATAAAAACATTTAATAGATCTATTTTTTGACAGAAATATTTTCTTTCTTTGAAACTGCATATATTACATTTTTTGTAATATGAAAAAGGCTTATTTCTATCAAATGTTGTTAAAACGTCCAAAAAGATTGATTTAGCAGTTTTAGAGAGAAAAAAAAACATTTTGTCGTAAAATAGGGATGAAAACATAAAAATGGGTAATTTGTGCAATTCTAGAGAAAAAAATATGTAAAAAAATATATTTTTGCTTTTTTTTCCATCATGAATGAAAATAAGCTGAAAAACATGGAAAAAGTAACTTTATAGGCAGAATTTTGTTCTTTTTTTAAATTGCATATATTATTTTTGAAAAAAGGGGATCTTGTCTAAAATGCTGTTAATACTCCTAAAAGCTTTGAAAAAAGCATTTTTATGAAATTTTACAGAAAAGCACTATATTATCGTAACATTCATCGTTTTTCCCTTTTTTACTTGTTTTCCATGAAATCATGGAAATAAGTAAAGAATTGTTGAAAAACTCACTTTTTAGGAGAAGTTAGGTTTTTCGTAAAATGATATATATTACTTTTTTTCTTAGAAACGATGAGAAGAGGTAATATATGCTTTTTTAAGGAAAAAAAAAAAAAAACTACCATAAAAAATGAATGTTTTTTCCTTCATTTTCAAACAAAACATGGATACTAAAAGAGACACAAAGAATAAATCCCTTTCTTAAATAATTTTTTTTTCTTTGAAATGGCAGACTTTTTTTTACATAAAAAGATTTTTCTTCAAAATATTGTTAAAACTCCTGAATAGGTTAAAATAGGGTAGAAAATAAACTTTTTTGGGGGTTAAATTGCATAAATTACATATTTTTCTTTACCTGAAAAAGCGGATTTTCTTTGAAATGTTGTTAATACTCTTAAAAACGTTGAAAATCGGGTAATAGTTTTTTTTTTTAATCTGAAAAAGAGGGTTTTCTTTGAAATGTTGTTAATACTCTTAAAAACATTGAAAAAGGGGTAATTTATGGAATTTTGAAGAAAAATATGTACTGCCATAGAAATTAAATGGATTTATTGTTTTTCCTTCCTTTTCGAATCAAAACACGGAAATTAAAATAAAACAGTTAAAAAATCCATTTTTTGACATAAATATTTTCTTTCCTTGAAACTGCATGTTACATTTTTTGTAACATGAAAAAGGTTTATTTCTATAGAATGTTGTTAAAACGTCAAAAAAGGTTAATTATGCAGTTTTAGAGAATAAAAAAATACATTGTCCTAAAATAAGGATGAAAACATAAAAATGGGTAATTTGTGCAATTAAAAAAAATATATATTGTCGAAAAAAAATATTTATTTTTTGCTTTTTTTCCATCAACAAATGAAAATAAGATGAAAACATTGAGAAGTCACTTTTTAGACAGAATTTTTTCTTAATTCAAGATTCATATATTATACGAGTTAAAGGGGGTTTTGTGTAAAATGCCGTTAATACTCCTAAAAACGTTGAAAAAAACGTAATTTATGATATTTTAGAGAAAAAAGTATATTGTCGTAATATTCATTGTTTTTTTTTTTTATCAAAACAATGAAATGAGAAGAAAAATCATTGGAAATTCACTTTTTCGGTGAAAAAAGCTCTTTTTTCGTGAAATGGCATGTATTCTTTTTTTTTTTACCTAAAAAAGAAGGCCTTTCTTAAATAAGATGTTAATACTCCTAAAATCGCTGAAAAAGGGATAATTAATGCAATTTTGAGAGAAAAAAATGAATTGCAATAAAAATATAATATATTTCTTGGTTTTTCTTTCTTTTTCACTTAAAACATAGAAATGAAAAGAAAAACACTGAAAAATAATTTTTCTAAAGGAAATATTTTTTTCACTAAAATGGCTTATATTACATTTTATGCAACATAAAAAAGGGATTTTTCTTCAAAAAATGTTAAAACTTAGAAAAAGGTTAAAATAGGATGGTTAATGTAAGTTTACAGAAAAAATATATATATCGTGTTGTTTTCTTGTTTTTAATCAAAACATGGAAATCGAAAGAAAATTACTGAAAAACTCACTTTTAGGGGTAAAAACATACTTTTTTTTCTTCTAGAAGAGAGTTTTGCCATTAAAATATTGTAAAACCCCTAAAAATATTGAAAAATGGATTATTTATGCACTTTTAGAGAAAAAAATATATCGTCGTAGAAGAAGGATTAAAAATCTAAAATTGGTAATATTATGCAATTTTAGAGAAAAAAATATATACATTGTTGTAAAAATAATATATTTTTTTGCTTTTTTTCCATAAGGAATAAAAATAAGCTGAAAAACATTGAAAATGAAATTTTACAGAAAAAAACTATATTATCGTAACATTCACTGTTTTTCCCTTTTTTTTTTTACTTGTTTTCCATAAAAAACATGGAAATAAGTAAAGAATTGTTGAAAAACTCACTTTTGGGGAGGAGTGAAGTTTCTCTTAAAATGGTATATATTAATTTTTTTTTTTTTAACTAAAAAGAGGGTGTTTCTTTGAAATGTTGTTAATTCTCTTAAAAACGATGAAACAGAGGTAATTTATGCTTTTTTGAGAAAAAAATGTACTGCCATAAAATGGAATGTTTTTTTCCTTCATTTTCAATCAAAACATGGATATAAAAAGAGAAACAAAGAAATAATCCAATTTTTTACATAAATTTGTTTTTTTCTTTGAAATGGCATAATTTTTTTTACATGAAAAGATTTTTCTTCAAACTCCTGAAGAGGTTAAAATAAGGTAGCCAATAAACTTCTTTTTGGTTAAATTGCATAAATTACATTTTTTTCTTTAACTTAAAAAGAGGGTTTTCTTTGAAATGTTGTTAATACTCTTAAAAACGTTGAAAATCGGGTAATTACATTTTTTTTTACCTGAAAAAGAGGATTTTCTTTAAATTGTTGTAAATACTCTTAAAAACGTTGAAAAGGGGTAATTTATGGAATTTTGAGGGAAAAAAATTAAATGGATTTATTGATTTTTTCCTTCCTTTTCAATTAAAACATGGAAATCAAATTAAACACAGTTAAATAACCCATTTTTTTGACATGAATATTTTCTTTGCTTGAAACGGCATATATTACATTTTTTGTAACATAAAAAAAGTTTTTTTCTACAAAATGTTGTTAAAATGTCCATAAAGGTTAAAATTGGGTAGTTTATATACTTTCAGAAAAAGAAAATGTATAGAGTGTTTTTTTTTCTTGTTTTTAATCAAAACATTGAAATCAGTAGAAAATGATTTAAAAATCACTTTTTTTTAGTAATATCCTACTTTTTTTTTTTCCTAAAAGCGAGGGTTTTCCTTGAAAAGTTATAGATCTCCTATAAACGTTGAAAAAATGGTGATTTATGCAGTTTTAGAGAAGAAGACATATTGTCGTAAAATAAGGATGAAAACACAAAAATGGGTAATTTGATTAATTTTTGAGAAAAATAATTTTTTGGAAAAAAATTCTTTTCTTTCATCAACAAATGAAAATAAGATGAAAAACAATGAAAAAGTCACTTTTTAGGCAGAATTTTTTCTTTATTCAAATTGCATATGTTATACTTGTAAAAAGGGGTTTTGTGTAGAATGCCGTTAATACCCCTAAAAACGATGAAAAAAACGTAATTTATGAAATTTTAGAGGAAGAAGAAGTTTTTTTTTATAAAATGGTATATATTACATGTTTTAAACTAAAGAAGAGGGTTTTTCTTTGAATTGTTTTAATACTCTTAAAAACAATGAAGAAAAGCTAATTTCTGCTATTTTATGAAAAAATGTAGTCATAAAAATCACAACATGGATATAAAAAGAGAAACAAAGAAATATTGTTAAAACTCCTATATAGGTTAAAGTAGGGTAGAAAATTTTTTTGGGGTTAAATTGCATATATTACATTTTCTTTCAACCTGAAATTGAGGGTTTTCTTTGAAATATTGTTAATACTCTTAAAAACGTTGAAAAACGGGTAATTCATAAAATTTTGAGGAAAACAATGTACTGCCATAAAAATTATATGGATTTATTGATTTTTCCTTCTTTTTCAATCAAAAAATGGAATTTAAAATAAAAACATTTAAATAATCCCTTTTTTGACAGAAGTATTTTTTTCCCTTGAAACGGCATTTATTACATTTTTTGTAACATGAAAAAGTTTTTTGTACAAAATGTTGTTAAACCTCCAAAAAGGTTAAAATTGGGTAGTTTATATACTTTCAGAGAAGGAAAAGGTATACTGTGCTTTTTTCTTGTTTTTAATCAAAACATTGAAATCAATAAAAAAAATTATTGAAAAATCCTCTTTGGAGTAAAATCATATATTTTTTTCTAAAAGATAGGGTTTTCCTTGAAAAGTTCTAAATCTCTGAAAAATGTCGAAAAAAGGCTGATTTATGCAGTTTTAGAGAAAAAAATATTGTCGTAAAATAAGGATGAAAACATATAAATGAGCAATTTGTGCAATTTAAGGGGAAAAGTTTATTGTCGTAAAAAAAAAAAATTTTTACTTTTCTTCCATCAACAAATGAAAATAAGATGAAAACCATTGAAAAAGTCACTTTCTATGTAGAATTTTTTTCTTTATTCAAATTGCATATATTATACTTGTAAAAAAAGGTTTTGTGTAAAATGCCGTTAATACTACTAAAAAAGAAAATATATGATATTTTAAAGAAAAAAGTATATTGTAGCTATATTGATTGTTTTTTGTTTCTTTTCCATGAAAACAATGAAATAAGAAGAAATTAATTGAAAAATTCACTCTTTCGGTGAAAAAAAAACATTTTTTTTTTAAATTGCATATATTCTTTTTTTTTTTTTTTAACCGAAAAAAGATGGTCTTTGTTAGATAAGGTGTTAAAACTCCTAAAAACGCTGAAAAGGGGATAATTTATGCAATTCTGAGAGAAAAAAAATGATTTTCAATAAAAAGTTAATATTTTTTTTGCTTTTTCCTTCATTTTCAATCAAAACATGGAAATGTAAAGAAAAACACAGAAAAATAGTTTTTCTAAAAGAAATATTTAATTTCTTGAAATTGCTTATATTGCATTTTATGTTTTTTTTTGCATTTTATTGTTTTTGGTTAAATTGCATATATTACAATTTGTTTTACGATAAAAAGAGGTTTTTCGTTTAAATGTTGTTATTACTCTTAAAAACATTGAAAAACGGGTAATTTATGGAATTTTAAAGAAAGAAAATGTACTGCCATAAAAATTGAATGGATTTATTGATTTTTCTTTTTTTTTTCGATCAAAACATGGAAATTATCCTTTCTTTTTGACAGAAACTTTTCTTTCCTTGAAACGGCATATATTACATTTTTTGTAACATGAAAAAGGTTTTTCTACAAAATGTTAAAACTTCCAAAAAGGTTAAAATTGGGTAGTTTATATACTTTCAGTGAAAGAAAATGTATAAAGTGTTTTTTTCTTGTTTTTAATAAAAACATTGAAATCAATCGAAAATAATTGATAAATCACTTTTTGAGTAAAATCATACTTTTTTTCTTGAAAAGTTGTAAATCTCCAAAATACGTTGGAAAAAGAGGGATTCATGCAATTTTATAGAAAAGAAACATATTACGTTATAATGCAATTATTATAACATAAAAATAGGTAATTTGTGCAATTTTAGAGGAAAAAAATACTGTCGTAAAAAACAATTAATGTTTTGCTTTTCTTCCATCAACCAATGAAAATAACATGAAAAACATTGAAAAGTCAATTTTTAGGTAGAATTTTTTTCTTTATTCAGATTGCATATGTTATACTTGTAAAAAGTGGTTTTGTGTGAAATGCCGTTAATACTCTTAAAAACGTTGAGAAAAACGTAATTTTTGAAATTTTACAGAAATAAGTATATTTTAACAGTAAAATTTTTTTTTCTAAAAAATGTTTTTAAACTTCCAAAAAGGTTAAAATTAGGTAGTTTATATAGTTTTAAAGAAAGAAAATTTCTATAGTGTTTATTTTTTTTGTTTTTAATCAAAACATTAAAATCAATAGAAAACAATTAAAAAATCATTTTTGGAGTAAAATATTATTTTTTTTGTAAAAGAGAGGGATTTCCTTGAATAGTTGTAAATCTCCGAAAAAAAAACATTGAAAGAAGAGTCATTAAAGCAGTTTAAGAGAAAAAAAATTATATTTTCGTAAAATAAGGATGAAAACATAAAAATAATAAAAACATAAAAACAATTTGTGACAATAATTTGTGCAATTTTAGGGAAAAAAAATGTTGTCATAAAAAATGTTTTTTTTTTTTTTTTTATGTTGTTCCATCAACAAATTAAAAGAAGATAAAAACATTGAAAAAGTCACTTTTTAGGCAAAATTTTTTTCTTTATTCAAATTGCATATATTATACTTGTAAAAGGGGGTTTTGTGTCAAATGCCGTTAATACTCCTAAAAACGTTGAAAAAAAGTAATTGATGAAATTTTAAAGAAAAAAATATATTGTCGTAATATTCATTGTTTTTTTTTATTTACCATAAAACAATGAAATAAGAAGAGAATAATTGAAAAATTCATTTTTTCGGTGAAAAGGAATTTTTTTCGTGAAATGGCATATATTCCTTTTTTTACCTAAAAAATATGGACTTTCTTAGATTAGATGATAATACTCCTAAAAACGTTTAAAAGGATATAATTTATGCAATTTTGAGAGAAAAAAATGAGTTGCAATAAAAAGTCAATATATTTCCTGCTTTTGCTTTCATTTTTAATCAAAACATGGAAGTGAGAAGAAAACACTGAAAAATCCTTTTTCTAAAAGAAATATTTTTTCCTTGAAATAGCTTGTATTACATTTTATGTAACATTAAAAAGGGATTTTCTTCAAAATGTTTTTAAAACTAATAAAAAGGTTAAAATTGAGTAGTTTATGTAACTTTAAAGAGAAAAAAAAATGTAGTGTTTTGTGCTTGTTTTGAATTAAAACTTAGAAATCAAAAGAAAATGACTGAAAAACTCACTTTTGGAGTAAAAACATCATATTTTTCTAGAAGAAGAGGATTTTGTCATTAAAATATTGTAAAATCCCTAGAAACGTTGAAAAGGGATGATTTATGCACTCTTAGAGTAAAAATATATCGTAAAAGAAGGAAATAAAAAATCTAAAAAGGGTAATTTTATGCAATTTTAGAGAAAAGAATAGCTATTGTCGTAAAAAATAATTTTTTGCTTTTTTTCCATCAATAATGAAAATACTCTGAAAAACATTGAAAAAGTCGCTTTTTAGGCTGAATTTTTTCTTTTTTGAAATTGCATATATTATTCTTGAAAAGGGGGTTTTGTCTAAAATGCTGCTAGCACTCCTAAAAGTATTGAAATATGCGTATTTATAATACTTTACAGAAAAAAACTGTATTATCGTAACATTCTTTGTTTTTCCCTTTCTTTTACTTGTTTTCCAATAAAACATGGAAATAAGTCAGGATTTATTGAAAAATTAACTTTTGAAGGGGTGAAGTTTTTCTTAAAATGGTATATATTACATTTTTTAAATTATAAAAGAGCGTTTTTCTTTGAAATAATGTTAAAACTCTCAAAAAACGATGAAAAAGAGGTAATTAATGCAATTTTGAGAAAAAAAATGTACTGCCATAGAAATAAAATGTTTTTTTCCTACATTTTCAATCAAAACATGGATATAAACAGAGAAATAAAGAAATAATACCATTTTTGACATAACTTTATTTTTTTTCTTTGAAATGACATACTATTTTCTATATGAAAAAGATCTTTCCCGAAAATATTGTTAAAACTCCTAAATAGGTTAAAATACAGTAGAAAAGAAACTTTTTTGTTAAATTGCATATATTATTATTTTTTTACGTGAAAAAGAAGTTTTTCGTTAAAATGTGGTTAATACTCATGGAAATGTTGAAAAACGGGTAATTTATAGAATTTTAAAGAAAGAAATTGTACTGTCATATAAAATGAAAGGATTTATTGATTTTTCCTTCAATCAAAACATGGAGATTAAAATAAAAACCTTTAAATAAACTCTTTTTTTGAGAGAAATATTTCCTTTCTTTGAAACGACATACATTACATTTTTTGTAACATGAAAAACGTTTTTTTCTACAAAATGTTGTTACAACGTCCAAAAAGGTTAAAATTGGGTAGTTTATATAGTTTCCGAGAAAGAAAATGTATAAAGTGTTTTTTTTTTTTTCTTGTTTTTAATCAAAACATTGAAATCAATAGAAAATCATTGATAAATCATTTTGGAGTAAAATCATAGTTTTTTTTTCTAAAAAGAACGTTTTTCTTGAAAAGTTGTAAATCTCCAAAATACGTTGAAAAAAGAGTGATTTATGCAGTTTTAGAGAAAAGAAACATATTGTCGTAATATAAGGATTAAAAAATAAAAATGGGTAATTTGTGCAATTTTAGAGAAAAAAATATTGTAAAAAATAATTAAATTTTTGCTTTTCTTCCATCAACCAATGAAAATAACATGAAAAACATTGAAAAAGTAACTTTTTAGACAGATTTTTTTTCTTTATTCAAATTGCATATTTTATCCTTGTAAATGGTGGTTTTGTGTAAAATGCCGTTAATACTCTTAAAAACGTTGAAAAAAACGTAATTTTTGAAATTTTACAGAAATAGGTATATTGTAACATGAAAAAGTTATTTTTTCTAAAAATGTTTTTAAACGTCCAAATAGGTTAAAATTGGGTAGTTAATATAATTTCAGAGAAAGAAAATGTATATAGTGTTTATTTTCTTGTTTTTAATTAAAACATTGAAATCAATAGAAAACTATTAAAAAATCACTTTTGGAGTAAAATAATTTTTTTTTTTTTTTTTTTTTTGTAAAAGAGAGGGTTTTCCGTGAAAAGTTGTAAATCTCCGAAAAACATTGAAAGAAGAGTCATCAATGCAGTTTTAGAGAAAAAAATTACATTGTCGTAAAATAAAAATGAAAATATGAAAATGGCTAATTTCTGCAATTTTAAGGGAAAAAAATGTTGTCATGAAAAAGGATGTATTTTTTGCTGTTGTTTCATCAACAAATGAAAATAAGATGAAAACATTGAAAAAGTCACTTTTTAGGCAGAATTTTTTTTTTATTCATATTGCATGTATTATACTTGTAAAAGGGGTTTTGTGTAAAATGCCGTTAATACTCCTAAAAACGTTGAAAAAACGAATTTTATGAAATTTTAAAGAAAAAAGTATTTTGTCCCAATATTCATTGTTTTTTGTTTATCTACCAAAAAACAATGAAATAAGAAGAGAATCATTGAAAAATTCATATTTTGCGGTGGATATCAAAAGAAAATGACTGAAAAACCCACTTTTTAAAGTAAAAACAGCTTTTTTTTCCTAAAAGAAGAGTGTTTTGTCATTAAAATATTGTAAAACCCCTAAAAACATTGAAAATGGATGATTTATGCACTTTTAGAGTAAATATATATCGTCGTAAAAGAAGGATTTAAAAAATCTAAAATCTAATTTTATGCAATTTTAGAGAAAAAAATATATATATTATCGTAAGAAATAATGTTTTTTTTTTTTCCATCAATAATGAAAATACTCTCAAAAACATTTAAAATATCGCTTTTTAGGCTGAATTTTTTTCTTTTTTGAAATTGCATATATTATTCTTAAAAAGGGGGTTTTATCTAAAATGCTGTTAATATTCCTAAAAGCATTGAAAAAAGCGTATTTATGAAATTTTACAGAAAAAAAACTATATTATCGTAACATTCATTGTTTTTCCCTTTTTTTCTTGTTTCCCAATAAAAAAAATGGAAGTAAGTAAAGAATTATTGAAAAATTCACATTTGGAAGTTTTTCATAAAAGTGTATATATTAGTTTTTTTTTTTTTTTTAACTAAAAAAGAGGGTTTTTCTTTGAAATGTTGTTAATTCTTTTAAAAATTAATAAAAAGAGATCATTAATGCAATTTTGAGAAAAAAAAAATTTGCTGCCATAAAAATTTCATGTTTTTTTCCTTCTTTTTCAATAAAAACATAGATATAAAAAGAGAAACAAAGAAATAATTCCATTTTTGACATAAAGTTTTTTTTTTTTCTTTGAAATGGCATGCTATTTTATATATGAAAAAGATTTTTCCTCAAAATATTATCAAAACTCCTAAATAGGTTAAAATAGTGTAGAAAATAAACATTTTTTGGTTAAATTGCATATATTACAATTTTTTTTACGTGAAAAAGTGGCTTTTCGTTAAAATAATGTTAATATTCTTAAAACGTTGTAAAACGGGTTAGTTATGGTATTTTAAGGAAAGAAAATGTATTGCCATAAAAATTAAATGGATTTATTGATTTTTCCTTCCATTTTAATAAAAACATGGAAATTAAAATAAAAACTTTTAACTAATCCATTTTTTGACAGAAATATTTTCCTTCCTTGAAACGGCATATATTACATTTTTTGTAACATGAAAAAGTTTTTTTTTTCTATAAAATGTTAAAACGTCCAAAAAGGTGAAAATTCGGTAGTTAATATATTTTCAGAGAAAGAAAATGAATAAAGTGTTTTTTTTTTCTTGTTTTTAATCAAAATATTGAAATCAATAGAAAATCAATGATAAATAACTTTTGGAGTGAAATCATACTTTTTTTTTTTTTTTTTTTTTTATAAAAGTGAGCGTTTTCCTTCAAAAGTTGTAAATCTTCAAAATACGTTGAAAAAAGAGTGATTTATACAGTATTAAAGAAAAGAAACATATTTTTGTATTATAAGGATTAAAACATAAAAATATGTAATTTGTGCAATTTAAGAGAAAAGAATATTGTCGTAAAAAACAATTATTTTTTTGCTTTTCTTCCATCAAAAAAATGAAAATAACATAAAAACATTGTAAAAGTCACTTTTTAGGCAGATTTTTTTTTTTTTTTTCAAATTGCATATGTTATACGTGTAAAATGTGGTTTTGTGTAAAATGCCTTTAATATATACTCTTAAAAATGTAAAAAAAAACGTAATTTTTGAAATTTTACAAAAATAAGTATATTGTAACATGAAAAAGTTATTTTTTCTTTAAAATATTTTTAAACGTTCAAAAAGGTTAAAATTGGATAGTTTATATAGGTTTAGAGAAAGTAAATGTATATAGTGTTTATTTTCTTGTTTTAAATCAAAACATTGAAATCAATAGAAAACTATTAAAAAATCACCTTTGAAGTAAATTCATATATATATATATATATATATATATATATATATATATATATATATATATATATATATATATATATATATATATATATATATATATATATGAAAGATAGGGTTTTCCTTGAAAAGTTGTAAATCTCCGAGAAACATTGAAAGAACAGTCATTAATGCCGTTTTAGAGAAAAAAATATATATGCGTAACAGAAGAATGAAAACATAAAATGGGTAATTTATGCAATTTTAGGTAAAAAAAAATGTTGTCATAAAAAGAATATATTTTTTGCTGTTGTTTCATCAACAAATGAAAATAAGATAAAAACATTGAAAAAGTCACTTTTTAGGTATATATATATTTTTTATTTATTCAAATTGCACATATTATATTTGTAAAAGAATGTTTTGTGTAAAATGCCGTTAATATTCCTAAAAACGTTGAAAAAAACGTATTTTATGAAATTTTAAAGAAAATAGTATATTTTCGCGGTGTTCATTGTTTTTTTGTTTTTTTTTAACCATAAAACAATGAAATAATAAGAGAATTATTAAAAAATTCAATTTTTCGGTGAAAAGGAACTTTTTTTGTGAAATAGCATATATTCCCTTTCTTTTTTTTTTTTACCTAAAAAAGATGGTCTTTCGTAGATTAGATGTTAATACTCCTAAAAATTTGGAGAGAAAAAAATTAATTGCAATAAAAAGTCAATATATCTCTTGCTTTTTCTTTCATTTTCAATCAAACTATGGAAATGAAAAGAAAACACTGAAAAATCCTTTTTTTTTAAAGAAATATATTTTTTTTTGAAATGGCTTGTATTACATTTAAGTGAAAAAAAGGGATTTTCTTCAAAATTTTGTTAAAACTAATAAAGAGGTTAAAATTGGGGAGTTTATATAACTTTAAAGAGATAAAAAAATTCTGTTTTGCTCCTGTTTTTAATCAAAACTTGGAAATCAAAAGAAAATGACTGAAAAATTCACCTTCGAAGTAAAAAATTCCTTTTTTTCTAAAAAAAAGAGTGTTTTGTCATTAAAATATTGTTAAACCCCCTAAAAACGTTGAAAGTGGATGATTTATGCACTCTTAGAGTAAATATATATCGTGGTAAAAGAAGGATTTAAAAAATCTAAAAAGCGTAATTGTATGTAATTTTAGAGAAAAAAATATATATTATCGAAAAAAATAATTTTTTCTTTTTTTTCCATCACTAATGAAAACCCCCTAAAAAACATTGAAAATATCACTTTTTAGGCTGAATTTTTTTCATTTTTGAAATTGCATATATTATTCTTAATAACGGGGTTTTGCCTAAAATGCTGCTAATACTTCTAAAAACATTTAAAAAAGCGTTTTTATGAAATTTTACAGCAAAAAAACTATATTATCGTAACATTCATTGTTTTTCCTTTTTTTATTACTTTTTTTCCATGAAAACATGAAAATAGGTAAAAAATTGTTGAAAAAAAAGGTATATATAACATTAAAAAAAAAACAGAGTGTTTGTCTTTGAAATGTTGTTAATATTCTTAAAACCGATGAAGAAGAGGTAATTTATGCAATTTTGATAAAAAAAAATGTACTGCCATATAAATCAAATGTCTTTTTTCTTTATTTTCAATCAAAACATGGATAGAAAAAGAGAAATAAAGAAAAATTTTGATATAAATTTTTTTTTCTTTGAAATGGCATACTTTTTATATAAATGAAAACGATTTTTCTTAAAAATATTGTTAAAACTTCTAAAAAGGTTAAAACAGGGCAGAAAATAAACTTTTTGTTGATTAAACTGCATTTATTACAATTATTATTACGTGAAAAAGAGGGTTTTCTTTAAAATGTTGTTAGTACTCTGAAAAACGTTGAAACACGGGTAATTTATGAAATTTTAGGGAAAGAAAATGTACTGCCATAAAAACTATATGGATTTATTGATTTTTCATGACTTTTTAATCAAAACATTTAAATTATCCCTTTATTGAAAGAAATATTTTCTTTCTTGAACGACATATATTACATTTTTCGTAACACGAAAAAAGTTTTTTTTCTTCAAAATGTTGTAAAAACGTCCAAAAAGGTTAAAAATTTCCTAGTCTTTATACTTTCAGAGAAAAAAAAATGTATAAAGTGTTTTTTTCTTGTTATGGAATTTTGGGAGAAAAAAAAAAATCCAATAAAAAGTTGATATATTTCTTGCTTTTTCCTTCATTTTCAATGAAAAAATGGAAATGAAAAGAAAAGCACTGAAAAATCCTTTTTCTAAAACAAATATATATTTTTTCTTGAAATGGCTTGTATTACATTTTATGTAACATGAAAAAAAGATTTTCTTCAAAATTTTGTTACAACCAGTAAAAAGGTTAAAATAGGGTAGTTTATGTAACTTTAAATGGAAAAAAAAATATATAGTGTGTTGTTCTTGTTTTTAATTAAAACATGAACATTAAAAGAAAATTACTGACAAACTCACTTTTCAAGGTAAAAACATACTTTTTTTCTAAGGGAAGATGGATTTGTTATAAAAATATTGTAAAACCCTTAAAAACGTTAGAAAATGGATGATTTAAACACTTTTAGAGAAAATATATATCATATATATATATACATTTCACAGATAACCCTCTGTTTTAGTTCAAAAAAATGTTATATATATATATATATATATATATATATATATAACATTTTTTTGAACTAAAACAGAGGGTTATCTGTGAAATGTTGTTAACACTCTTAAAAACGATGAAAAAGTGGTACTTTATGCAATTTTGAGAAAAAAATGCACTACCATAAAAATTAAATGTTTTTTTCCTTCATTTTCAATCAAAACATGGATAGAAAAAGATAAACAAATAAAAATTTTGTACACAAATTTGTTTTTTTCTTTGAAATGGCATACTTTTTTAAATGGAAAATATTTTTCCTCAAAATATTGTTAAAATTCCTAAAAAGGTTAAAATAGGGTAGCAAATAAACTTTTTTTTGTTAAATTACATATATTACAGCTATGGTTACGTTATAAAAGATGACTTTCTTTAAATTGTTGTTAATACTCTGATAAACGTTGAAACACGAGTAATCTATGGAATTTTAAGGAAAGAAAATGTACTGCCACAAAAACTAAATGGATTTATTAATTTTTCCTCCCTTGTGAATCAAAACATGGAAATAAAATAGAATAATTTAAATTATCCCTTTCTTTTAAAGAAATATTTTCTTTCTTGAACGGCATATATTACATTTTTTGTAAAATGGAAATGTTTTTTCTTCAAAATGTTGTTAAAACGTCCAAAAAGATTAAAACTTGCTAGTTTTTATACTTTCAGAGAAAGAAAACGTATGGAGTGTTTTTTCTTGTTTTTGATCAAAACATTGAAATCAATAGAAAATCATTGAAAAATCACTTTTGGAGTAAAATCGCCCTTTTTTTCCAAAAGAGAACTGCTTCCTTGGAAAGAGTTATATCTCCCAAAAACGTTGAAAAAAGGGTGATTTATGCAGTTTTAGAGAGAGAGAGAGAAAAAAAAAAACATTTTCTCTTAATAAAAGGTTGAAAATATAAAAAAAAATGTGCAATTTTAGAGAAAAAATATTGTCGTAAAAAACAATTATTTTTTTGTTTTTCTTCTATCAACCAATGAAAATAACATAGAAAACAATAAAAAAAAGTCCCTTTTCAGGGAGAATTATTTTCTTAATTCAAATTGCATATGTTATACCTGTAATAGGGGTTTTTATGTTAATTGCTGTAAATACTCTTAAAAACGTTATAAAAAACTTATTTTATGAAATTATATATAAAAAAGTATATTGTAACATGCAAAAGTTGTTTTCTACAAAATTATTTCTAACGTCCAAAAAGGTAAAAAATGTGTACTTTGTACAGTTTCGGACAAAGAAAATTTATATAGTGTTTATTTTCTTGTTTTTAATGAAAACATTGAAATCAATAGAAAATTATTACAAATGACTTTTATTGTAAAATAAAAAAAAATTTTTTTTGTTTTTTTGGTAAAAGAGAGGGTTTTCCTTGAAAAGTTGTAAATCTCCGAAAAACACTAAAAAAGGGTCATTTACGCAGTTTTAAAGAAAAAATATATTGTCGTAACAAGTATGAAAACATAAAATCAGTAAATCATGCAATTTTAGAAGAGATGGTTTTCCTTGAAAAAATGAAAATCTCCGAAAAACA
Source organism: Callinectes sapidus (assembly GCA_020233015.1). Lineage (NCBI taxonomy): Eukaryota > Metazoa > Arthropoda > Malacostraca > Decapoda > Portunidae > Callinectes > Callinectes sapidus. The sequence goes on along the minus strand of JAHFWG010000401.1, from coordinate 95,151 downwards.
TTGAAAAAAAGGTCATTTATGCAGTTTTAGAGAGAAAAATATATTATCGTAAAATAAGGATAAAAACATAAAAATGGGTAATTTGTACAATTTTAGAGAAAAAATATTGTCAAAAAAAATGTATTGTTTGGTTTTCTTCTATCAACAACTGAAAATAAGATATAGACATTGAAAAAGTAACTTTTTAGGCACTATTTTTTTTCTTTATTATAATTGCATATATATATATATATATATATATATATATTATACTTGTAAAAAGGTAGTTTTGTGTAAAATGCAGTTAATACTCCTAAACACGTTGAAAAACACGTCATTTGTGAAATTTTTGAGAAAAAAGTATTTTGTTGCAATATTCAGCGTTTTTTTTTTATGAAAACAATGAAATAAGCAAAAAATCATCGAAAAATTCACTTTTTCAGTGAAAAGGAACCTTTTTTCGTAAAATGGCATATATTTCTTTTTTATTAACTGAAAAAAAAGATGGTCTTTCTTAGATAATATGTTAATTCTCCTAAAAACGCTGGAAAAGGGATAATTTATGCAATTTTGAGAGAAAAAATTAATTGCAAAAGAAGGTTAATATATTTCTTGCTTTTTCCTTCATTTACAATTTAAACATAGAAATGAAAAGAAAAACACTGAAAAATCCTTTTTCTAATTTTTTTTTTTTTTTCCTTGAAATGACTTGTATTACATTTTATATAACATGAAAAACAGATTTTCTTCAAAATGTTGTTAAAACCAATAAAAAGGTTTTAACAGGGTAGTTTATGTAACTTAAAAGAGAAAAAAAATATAGAGTGTATTGCTCTTGTTTTTAATTAAAATGTGGAAATTAAAAGAAAATTACTGAAAACTCACTTTTGGAGGTAAAAACATACTTTTTTTTATAAGGGAAGATGGATTTGTCATAAGATGAAAAAGGAATTTTCTTCAAAATGTTGTTAAAACAAATAAAAAGGTTTAAATAGGATAGTTTATGTAACTTTGAAGAGAAAAAAATATATAGTGTATTGGTCTTGTTTTTAATTAAAATATTAAAAATTAAAGGAAAATTACTGAAAAACTTACTTTTGGATGTAAAAACATAATTGTTTTCTAAATGTCTGAAAAACATTGACAAAAAGATCATTTATCCAGTTTTAGAGAAAAAAATATATTATCGTAAAGTATGGATAAAAACATAAAAATAGGTAGTTTGTGCAATTTTAGAGAAAATAAATATTGTCGCAAAAAAGAATGTATTTTTTGTTCTTCTTCCACCAACAAATGAAAATAAGATAAAAACATTGAAAAAATCACTTTTTAGGGAGAAATTTTGTCTTTATACAAATTGCATATATTGTACTCTTAAATGGGGGTTTTGTGTAAAATGCCGTTAATACTCCTAAAAACGTTGAAAAACACGTCATTTATGAAATTTTTGAGAAAAGAAAAAATATATTGTCGCAGTATTCTTTTTTTTTTTTTTGTTATTTTTTATGAAAATAATGACATAAGCATAAAATCATCGAAAAAACTACTTTTTTGGTGAAAAGGAACTTTTTTCGTTAAATGGCATATATCCCTTTCTTCTTAACTAAAAAGAGATGGTCTTTCTTAGATGAGATGTTAGTTAATTCTCCTAAAAACCCTAAAAATGCAATTTTAAGAGAAAAAAATAAATTGCAATAAAAAGTAAATATGTCTCTTCCTTTTTCTTTCATTTTCAATGAAAACATGGACATTGAAAGCACATACACTTAAAAATCTTTTTTCTAATAAAATTTTTTTTTTTTTCATTGAAATGCCTTGTATTACATTTTATGTAAGATGAAAAAGGAATGTTCTTCAAAATGTTGTTAAAACAAATAAAAAGGTTTAAATAGGATAGTTTATGTAACTTTGAAGAGAAAAAAATATATAGTGTATTGGTCTTGTTTTTAATTAAAATATTAAAAATTAGAAAAAAGTATGGTTTTATATCCAAAAGTGAGTTTTTTAGTAATTTCCTTTTAATTTTCATGTCTTACATAAAATGTAATACAAACCATTTCAATGAAAAAAAATATATACTTCTCTTAGAAAAAAAATATTTTTCAGTGTATTTGCTTTCAATTTCCATGTTTTGATTGAAAATGAAAGAAAAAGGAAGAGATATTTTTACTTTTTATTGCAATTCATTTTTTTCTCACAAAATTGCATAAATTATCCCTTTTTTAGCGTTTTTAGGAGAATTAACATCTCATCTAACAAAGACCATCTTTTTTTTAGTTAAGAAGAAAGGAATATATGCCATTTCACGAAAAAGTTCCTTTTTACCGAAAAAGTAGATTTTTCGATGAATTTATGCTTATTTCATTGTTTTCATGAAAAATAACCAAAAAACAATGAATCCTGCGACAATATACTTTTTTTTCAAAAATTTCATAAATGTTGTGTTTTTCAACGTTTTTAGGAGTATTAACGGCATTATACACAAAACACTATTTTAAGAGTATAATATATGCAATTTGTATAAAGAGAAAATTTTGGCTTAAAAAATTACTTTTTCAATGTTTTTATCTTTTTTTTTATTTGATGGTGGAAGGAAACAAAAAAATACATTTTTTTTGCGACAAAATTCCTCTTCTCTAAAATTGCACAAACTACCCATTTTTATGTTTTTATCCTTATTTTACGATAATATTTTTTTTCTCTAAAACTGCATAAATGACCCTTTTTATAATGTTTTTCAGAGATTTAGAAAAAAAGTATGTTTTTACATCTAAAAGTTAGTTTTTCAGTAATTTACTTTTAATTTTCATATTTTAATTAAAAAAAAGACCAATACACTATATTTTTTTCTCTTTAAAGTTACATAAACTATCCTATTTAAAACTTTTAATTGCTTATAAAAATATTTTGAAGAAAATCCCTTTTTCATGTTACAAAAAATGTAACAAGCAGTTTCAATGAAATAAATATACAATTCTTTTAGAAAAAGGATTTTTCAGTGTATTTGCTTTACATTTCCATGTTTTGATTTAAAATGAAGGAAAAAGAAAGAAATATATCAACTGTTTATTGCAATTCATTTTTTTCCTTCAAAATTGCATAATATATCCCTTTTTCAGCGATTTTAGGAAAATTAACATCTAATCAAAAAAAGACCATTTTTTTAGTTAAGAAGAAAGGAATATATGCCATTTAACAAAAAAATGATTTTTTTTATTGAAAAAGTAGATTTTTCGATGATTTTCTGCTTATTTCATTGTTTTCATAAAAAATAAACAAAAAACAATGAATACTGAGACAATATTCTTTTTTTTCAAAAATTTCATAAATGAAGTGTTTTTCAACGTTTTTAGCAGTTTTAACGTCATTTTACACAAAACCCCCTTTTACAGGTATAATATATCCAATTTGTATAAAGACAAAATTTCTGCTTAAAAAGTGACTTTTCCAATGCTTTTATCTTATTTTCACTTGTTAATGGAAGAAAATAAAAAAAATACATTTTTTTTTTGCGACAATATTTCTTTTCTCTAAAATCGCACAAAATACCCGTTTTTATGTTTTTATCCTTATTTTACGATAATATTTTTATTCCCTAAAACTGCATCAATGACCTTTTTTTAATGTTTTTCAGAGATTTAGAAAAAAATATGTTTTTACATCCAAAAGTGAGTTTTTCAGTAATTTTCTTTTAATTTTCATGTTTTAATTAAAAACAAGACCAATATACTAAATTTTTTTTTCTCTTTTAAGTTACATAAACTACCTTATTTAAACCTTTGTATTGGTTTTAACAACATTGTGAAGAAAATTCCTTTTTCATGTTACATAAAATGTAATACATGCCATTTCAATGAAAAATGTATGTATTTCTTTTTTAAAACGGATTTTTCAGTGTTTTTTTCTTTACATTTCCATATTTTCATTGAAAATGAAGGAAAAAACAAGAAATATATTAACTTTTTATTGCAATTCATTTTTTTTCTTCAAAATTGCATGAATTATCCCTCTTTCAGCGTTTTTAGGAGAATTAACATCTTATCTAAGAAAGACCATCTTTCTTTAGTTAAGAAGAAAGGAAAATATGCCATTTCACGAAAAAAGTTCCTTTTCACCGAAAGAGTAGATTTTTCGATTATTTTCTGTTTTTTTCTTGGTTTTCATAAAAAAAATAAACAAAAAACAATGTATATTGCGACATTATACTATTTTGTCCAAAATTTCACAAATGACGTGTTTTTCAACGTTTTTAGGAGTATTAACGGCATTTTACTCAAAACCCATTTTTACAAGCGTAATATATGTAATTTGTATAAATACAAAATTTCTGCCTAAAAATTGACTTTGTCAATATTTTTATCTTATTTTCATTTGTTGGTGCAATTAAACCAAAAAATACATTTTTTTTGTGCGACAATATTTCTTTTCCCTAAAATTGCACAAACTACCCATTTGTATGTATATATCCTTATTTTACGATAACATTTTTTTTTTCTAAATCTGCATAAATGACCCTTTTGTCAATGTTTTTCAGAGATTAAGAAAAAAAGTATGTTTTTACATCTATAAGTGAGTTTTCTGTAATTTTCTTTTAATTTTCATATTTTTTATTTAAAAACAAGAACAATACACTATATATATTTTTTCTCTTTATAGTTACATAAACTACCCTATTTAAACCTTTTTGTTGGTTTTAACAACATTTTGAAGAAAATTCCTTTTTCATCTTACATAAATCGTAATACATGCCATTTCAAAGAAAAAAAATTCTATTACAAAAAAGATTTTTCAGTGTATTTGCTTTCAATTTCCATGTTTTGATTGAAAATGAAAGAAAAAGGAAGAGATATATTTACTTTTATTGCAATTTATTTTTTTTCTCTCAAAATTGCATTTTTAGCGTTTTTAGGAGAATTAACATCTCATCTAAGAAAGACCATCTTTTTTTTTTTTAGTTAAGAAGAAAGGGATATATACCATTTAACGAAAAAAGTTCCTTTTCATAAAAAAAGGAGATTTTTCGATGATTTTATGCTTATTTCATTGTTTTCATAAAAAAATTAACAAAAAGAAAAATGAATACTGCGACAATATACTTTTTTTTCTCAAAATTTTCATAAATGACGTGTTTTTCAACGTTTTTAGGAGTATTAACGGCATTTTACACAAAACCCCCATTTAAGAGTACATTATATGCGATTTGTATAAAGACAAAATTTCTGCCTAAAAAGTGATTTTTTCAATGTTTTTATCTTATTTTCATTTGTTGGTGGAAGAAAAGCAAAAAAAAACATTTTTTTTAAGACATTATTTATTTTCTCTAAAATTGCACAAACTACCTATTTTTATGTTTTTATCCATATTTTACGATAATATATTTTTTTCTCTAAAACTGCATAAATGACCCTTTTGTCAATTGTTTTTCAGAGATTAAGAAAACGAGTATGTTTTTACATCGAAAATGAGTTTTTCAGTAATTTTCCTTTAATTTTTAATATTTTAATTAAAAACAAGACCAATACACTATATTTTTTTTTTCTCTTCAAAGTTACATAATCTATCCTATTTAAACCTTTTTATTTGTTTTAACAACATTTTGAAGAAAATTCCTTTTTGATCTTACAAAAACTGTAATACAAGCCATTTCAATGAAAAAAAATATATTTCTATTAACAAAAAAAAATTTTCAGTGTATTTGCTTTCAATTTCCATGTTTTGATTAAAAATGAAAGAAAAAGGAAGAGATATATTTACTTTTTATTGCAATTTATTTTTTTTTCTCTCAAAATTGCATTTTTATCGTTTTTAGGAGAATTAACATCTCTTCTAAGAAAGACCATGTTTTTTTTACTTAAGAAGAAAGGGATATATGCCATTTAACGAAAAAAGTTCCTTTTCATCAAAAAAGTAGATTTTTCGATGATTTTATGCTTATTTCATTGTTTTCATAAAAAATAAATTTTAAAAAATGAATACTGCGACAATATACTTTTTTCTCAAAAATTTTATAAATTACGAGTTTTTCAACGTTTTTAGGAGTATTAACGGCATTTTACACAAAACCCCCATTTAAGAGTACATTATATGCAATTTGTATAAAGACAAAATTTCTGCCTAAAAAGTGATTTTTTCAATGTTTTTGTCTTATTTTTATTTGTTGGTGGAAGAAAAGCAAATAAAACATTCTTTTTTGCGACATTATTTTCTCTAAAATTGCACAAACTACCAATTTTTATGTTTTTATCCATATTTTACGATAATATATTTTTTTCTCTAAAACTGCATAAATGACCTTTTTGTCAATGTTTTTTCAGATATTTAGAAAACAACTATGTTTTTACATCCAAAAGTGAGTTTTTCAGTAATTTTCCTTTAATTTTTAATATTTTAATTAAAAACAAGACCAATACACAATATATTTTTTGTCTTCAA
>JAHFWG010000401.1:50621-77478 GCA_020233015.1 Callinectes sapidus | reverse complement strand
GATCTATGAGAAGGAGAAAATCCCAGATGCATGGAGATGTAGCGATGTGGTTCAAATATACAAAGAAAAAGGAGACATACAAGACTGTAAGAATTACAGAGGGATTAAATTAATGTCGCATACAAAGAAACTGTACGAAAGAATAATTCAGAGAAGAGTAAGAGGAGAAACACTGGTGGGAGACGAACAATTTGGATTTATGCCTGTTATGCCTTTATACCTGTTCAACCTACTCCTGGATGACAGTGTCCAAAATGTAAAGGAGGAGGCACCGTGGACCATGTTGTTCGCCGTGCGCGGACAGGATGCCGAATGCACTTTTGCCGAAAGACGATAAGCCGAAGCCAAGATGCCGAACGGACACAATGCCGAACGGACACAATGCCGAACGGATACAAAGCCGAATGTCTGTAACGAGGGTTTAACATGTAAAGCTTCACAGCTTGATTCATAATACGAGTTTTTTTGTTTTCCTGGTCCAGAATCAGTTCACTCCAGCTACTCGCACTGTACCCAGCTCTAGGTATTGGTAAGTAAAGCCCAAAAGAAAATATTTTTATGTAGTTTATTTATTATTTTAATTTTTATAGTTTAATTATCCATTCACCAATTTGACACTTAAGATTTAATTCGCTGTTTAATTACTCTTTTCTTTTATTCTTATTCACACAGTTTGCCCATGGAATTCATTAAAACAGTACGCGGTAGCACGAAGCTCCTTCTAAATGGATATACATACGTAGTTGATAAAGAAGTTAAAGAAACCACTTACTGGAGATGTAAAAAACGAAAAGTGTGCAACGCTAGAATTAGAACTGTAAGTGATATCGAACAGGGAAATGTATCAAATCATTCACATCCTCCAGATGGTGCTCATAATAGTGTTTTAAAAGCTTTGGAGAAAATGAAAACTAGAGCAGAACAGACCGAAGTAGTGACAAGCAGTGTAATTCATAATGTCGTGGAAGAATTGCCTCTCAGCGTTGCTTGTTCTCTGCCTAAGAGAGAAACGCTTGCAAGAATGGTACGGCGAGCAAGAAAGATTGACGATAGTGAAGACTTGAACATGACAACACGTGGAGAAAATTTTCGTCTGTATGAAACTACTGATGTTACTATTTTATCGACAGAGAAAAATTTGAAATTACTATCTAGTAAACAAACATGGTTTAGTGATGGCACATTTCAATCTGCTCCGTTAGGTAAACAGCTGTATACTATACATGCTATTGTTTCAGGGAACAAAACCTTGCCATTGGTGTATTGCATTGCGAGTAACAAAGAAGAGAAAACGTATGACGAAATTTTTACATTTTTGAAAAGCAAAGGCGTTCAGGATCCAGGTTCAATAACAGTCGACTTCGAACGAGCAACAATAAAATAGCATTAAGAAGAACTTTCCCAATACATCAATATTGGGTTATTTCTTTCATTTTGGACAATGTTTATGGCGAAAAATCCAGCATTGTGGACTGCAACAATGGTATGTTGAAGTCAATAATGCCCTTTTCATTAAACAGTTACAAGCACTTGCCTTTGTCCCACCCTCAGATGTGCATGAATTATTTGACGAATTGGTGAATTTCTTAAATGACGAAAATGAGGAGTTATTATGTGATTTTCTAGTTTATTTTGAAAGTACATGGTCAGGAATAGTCCAAAGAGGGCGTCGAAGGAGGCCAATTTTTGATGTGGATGTGTGGTCTGTCCACACTCGAGTTCATGATAATCTGCCGAGAACAAACAATTCTCTCGAAGGCTGGCACCAGGCTTTTAAAAATAGACTTAACGTAAATCATCCCACAATGCCAAAACTACCAAAAGTTATTAGAAGTGAGCAGGCATCCAATGAAATGCTAATTGAGCAGGCATCTATAGGGGTTGACATATCACGGCCAAACAAGAAATATGATGCCATTAACGACAGGACAAAAACCATTTGCAGGTCTTAAAATAAAGAAGAAGGATTGGCGTTTCTACGACCTTTGGCTCACAATTCTTAAATATTCTTATATAGTTTTTTTCTTGCAAATTTTAATTTTTGTATTACAACAATTTTAAAATAAAGATGTCATACTTATATATGTTTACAATGTAAACCAGTTTTGAAGCATTACAGTTATTTTATGTATTTCTTATATAGTTTTTTCTTGTACATTTTAATTTTAAAATAACAACAATTTTAAAATAAAGATGTGATGCTTTTATATGTTTTTCATTGTAAACCAGTTCTGAAGCATTTATGACTTTATGTCCGTTCGGCATTATGTTCGTTCGGCATTGTGTCCGTTCGGCATTGTGTCCGTTCGGCATCTTGGCTTTGGCTTATTGGTCTTCGGCAAAAGTGAATTCGGCATCCTGTCCGTGTACCATATATATATATATATATATATATATATATATATATATATATATATATATATATATATATATATTTTTTTTTTTTTTGGTAAAAAAAGGGTTTTCCTTTAAGAGTTGTAAATCTCCGAAAAACACTTAAAAAAAGGTCATTTATGCAGTTTAAAGAAAAAAATGTTGTCGTAAAATAAGGATGAAAACATAAAAAAGGGTAATTTAAGCAATTTTAGAAGAGATGGTTTTCCTTGAAAATATGTAAATCTGTTTATATCTTATTTCCATTTGTTGGTGGAAAAAAAAACAAAAAATACATTCTTTTTCACGACAATATTTTTTTTCTCTAAATTTGCACAAACTAACGATTTTTGTTTTTATCCTTATTTTACGATAACATTTTTTTTTCTAAAACTGCATAAAGGACCCTTTTTTCACCGTTTTTCAGAGATTTAGAAAAAAAGTATGTTTTCACATCCAAAAGAGAGTTTTTCATTATTTTTTTTTAATTTTCATGTTTTAATTAAAAACAAGACCAATACACAATATATTTTTTTCTCTTTAAAGTTACAAAAGCTACCCTATTTAAACCTTTTTATTGGTTTTAACAACATTTTGAAGAAAATCCCTTTTTCATGTTACATAAAATGTAATACAAGCTATTTCATTGAAAATATATATATATATCTTTAAGAAAAAGGATTTTTCAGTGTTTTTTCTTTACATTTCTATGTTTTGATTAAAAATGAAGGAAAAAGCAAGAAAATATTAACTTTTTATTGCAATTAATTTTTTTCTCTCAAAATTGCATAAATTATCCCCTTTTCAGCGTTTTTAGGAGAATTAACATCTCATCTAAGAAAGACCATCTTTTTTTTAGTTAAGAAGAAAGGAATATATGCCATTTCACGAAAAAAGTTTCTTTTCACCTAAAAAGTAGATTTGTCGATGATTTTCTGCTTATTTCATTGTTTTTATAAAAAACAAAAAACAATTAATATTGCGACAATACATTTTTTTCTAAAAAAATTCATATATTACGTTTTTTTCAACGTTTTCAGGAGTATTAACGGCATTTTACACAAAACCCCCTTTTACAATTATATTATATGCAATTTGTATAAAGACAAAATTTTTGTCTTAAAAGTGACTTTTTCAATGTTTTTATCTTATTTTCATATGTTGGTGGAAGGAAACCAAATATACATTCATTTTTCGACAATGTTTCTTTTCTCGAAAATTGCACATACTACCCATTTTTTTGTTTTTATCATTATTTTACGATAATACTTTTTTTTTCTCTAAAACTGCAAAAATGACCCTTTTTCAATTCTTTTCAAAGATTTAGAAAAAAAGTACGTTTTTAATTCAAAAAAATAGTTTTTCAGTCATTTTCTTTTAATTTTCATGTTTTAATTAAAAACAAGACTAATACACTATATATTTTTTTCTCTTTAAAGTTACATAAATTACCCTTTTTAAAACTTTTTATTGGTTTTAAGAACATTTTGAAGAAAATCTCTTTTTCATGTTGCATAAAATGTAATGCAAGCCATTTTAATGAAAAAAATATTTCTTTTAAAAAAAGGATTTTTGATTGAGAATGAAGAAAAAAGCAAGAAAAATATTAACTTTTTATAGCAATTCATTTTTTTTTCTCTCAAAATTGCAAAAATTATCCCCTTTTTTAGCGTTTTTAGGAGAATTAACATTTCATCTATTAAAGACCATCTTTTTTCAGGTAAGAAGAGAGTAATATATGACATTTCACGAAAAAAAGCTCCTTTTCATCGGAAAAGTAGATTTTTCGATCATATTCTGCTTATTTCATTCTTTTCATAAAAAAAACAATGAATGTTGCGGTAATATACATTTTTCTCAAAAATTTCAAAAATGATGTGTTTTTCAACGTTTTTAAAAGTATTAACGGCACCAAAAAATACATTCTTTTTTGCAACAATATTTCTTTTCTCTAAAATTGCCCAAATTACCCATTTTTATGTTTTTATCCTTATTTAACGATAATAATTTTTTTTCTAAAACTGCATATATGACCCTTTTTCAAAGTTTTTCAGAGATTTAGAAAAAAAGTATGTTTTTACATCCAAAAGTGAGTTTTTCAGTAATTTTCATTTAATTTTCATGTTTAAATTAAAAACAAGGCCAATACACTATATATTTTTTTCTCTTGAAAGTTACATAAACTACCCTATTGGTTTTAACAACATTTTGAAGAAAATCCATTTTTCATGTTACATAAAATGTAATACAAGCAATTTCAATGAAAAAAATATATATTTCTTTTAGAAAAAGGATTTTTCATTTTTTTTATTTACATTTCCGTCTTTTGATTGAAAATGAAGGAAAAAGCAAGAAATATATTAACTTTTTATTGCAATAAATTTTTTTTCTTCAAAATTGCATAAAATATCCCCTTTTCAGCGTTTTTAGGAGAATTAACATCTCATCTAAGAAAGACCATCTTTTTTTAGTTAAAAAAGAAAGGAATAAAAGCCGTTTAACGAAAAAAGTTCCTTTTCATCGGAAATGTAGATTTTTCGATGATTTTCTGCTTATTTCATTGTTTTCATAAAAAAATAAACAAAAAAACAATGAATATAGCGATAATTTACTTCTTTCTCAAAAATTTTAAAATTGATGTGTTTTTCCACGTTTTTAAGAGTATTAAAGGCATTTTACACACAACCCCCTTTTTCAAGTATAATATATGCAAATTGTATAAAAATAAAATTTTTGTTTAAAAAGTGACTTTTTCAATGTTATCTTATTTTCAATTGTTGGTTGAAGAAAACCAAAAAATACATTCTTTTTTGCAACAATATTTCTTTTCTCTAAAATTGCACAAACTACCCATTTTTATGTTTTTATCCTTATTTTACGATAATATTTTTTTTCTCTAAAACTGCATAAATGACCTTTTTTTCAATGTTTTTCAGAGATTTAGAAAAAAAGTATGTTTTTCCATCCAAAAGTGAGTTTTTCAGTAATTTTCTTTTAATTTTCATGTTTTAATTAAAAACAAGACCAATACACTATATATTTTTTTCTCTTTAAACTTACATAAACTACCCTATTTAAACGTTTTTATTGGTTTTAATAACACTTTGAAGAATAGCCCTTTTTCATTTTACATATAATGTAATACAAGCCATTTCAATGAAAATTTTTTTTTTTTTTAGAAAAAGGATTTTTCAGTGTTTTTCTTTACATTTCCATGTTTTCATTGAAAATGAAGCAAAAAGCAAAAAATATATTAGCTTTTTATTGCAATTCATTTTTTTTCTCTCAAAAATGCATTAATTATCCCCTTTTCAGCGTTTTTAGGAGAATTAACATCTCAACTAAGAAAAACCATCTTTTTTTAGTTAAAAAGAAAGGAATATATGCCATTTCACGAAAAAGTTCCTTTTCACCGAAAAAGTAGATTTTTCGATGATTTTCTACTTATTTCATTGTTTTCATAAAAAATAAACATAAAACAATAAATATTGAGACAATATACTTTTTTCTCAAAATTTTCAAAAATGACTTGTTTTTTAACGTTTTTAGGGGCATTAACGGCATTTTACACACAACTCAGTTTTACAAGTATAATATATGCAATTTGTATAAAGACAAAATTTCTGCCTAAAAAGTGACTTTTTCAATGTTTTTATCTTATTTTCCTTTGTTGGTGGAAGAAAACCAAAAAATACATTCTTTTTTGCGATAATAATTCTTTTCTGTAAAATTGCACAAACTACCCATTTTTATGATTTTAGCCTTATTTTACGATAATATTTTTTTTCTCTAAAACTGCATAAATGACCCTTTTTTCCATGTTTTTCAGAGATTTAGAAAAAAAGTATGTTTTTACATCGAAAAGTGAGTTTTTCAGTAATATTCTTTTAATTTTCATGTTTTAATTAAAAGCAAAACTTATACACTATATATATATATAGTTCTCTTTAAAGTTACATATACTACCCTATTTAAACCTTTTCATTGGTTTTAACAACATTTTGAAGAAAAAACTTTTTTCATGTTACATAAAATGTAATACTTTTCACTGAAAAAAATATATCTTTCTTTTAGAAAAAGGATTTTTCAGTGTTTTTTCTTTAAACAAAAAGTTAATACATTTCTTGCTTTTTCCTTTATTTTGAATCAAAACATGGAAATGAAAAGAAAAAACACTGAAAAATCCTTTTTCTAAAAGAAATATATATATGTTTTTTTCTTGAAATGGCTTGTAATACATTTAATGTAACATTAAAAAGGGATTTTCTTCAAAATGTTGTTAAAACTAAAAAAAAAGGTATAAATAGGTTAGTTTATGTAACTTTAAAGAGAAAAACAATATGCTATAGCGTATTGTTCATGTTTTTAATTAAAACATGGAAATTCAAAGAAAATTACTGAAAAACTTACTTTTGGAGGTAAAAACATACTTTCTTTTTCTAAGGGAAGATGGATTTTTCATAAAAATATTGTAAAACCCTTAAAAACGTTGAAAAATGGATAATTCAAAACGAATATGTTATACTTGTAAAAGGGGGTTTTGTGTAAATTGCCGTTAACACTGTTAAAAACTGAAAAAAAACTAATTTATGAGATTTTAGATAAAAAAAAGTATATTGTAACATGAAAAAGTTGTTTCTACAAAATATTTTTAAACGTCCAGAAAGGTTAAAAATGAGTACTTTATACAGTTTCAGAGAAAGAAAATGTATAAAGTGTTTATTTTCTTGTTTTTAATCAAAACATTGAAATACAATAATGAAATACAATAATATATTGTATATAGAAAATTATTAAAAAATGACTTAATACTGGAGTTTAAAAGAAAAAAAAATGTTATCCTAAAATAAGGATAAAAGCAAAAAAATAGCTAATTTGTGGAATTTTAGAGAAAAAAAAATATTGTCGAGAAAAAGAATGTATTTTTTTTTTGGTTTTCTTCCACCAACAAATGAAAATAAGAAAAAAACATTGAAAAAGTCACTTTTTAGGCAGAATTTTCTTCTTTATTATAAATGCATATATTGTACTTGTAGAAAATGGTTTTGTTTAAAATGGCGTTAATACTCCTAAAAACGTTGAAAAACACGTCATTTATGATTTTTTTTTCAAAAAAATATATTGTCACAATTTTCAGTGTTTTTTGTTTATTTTTTGATGAAAACAGTGAAATAAGCAGAAAATCATCAAAAAATTCACTTTTTCGGTGAAAAGGAACTTTTTTTCGTATTTTCATTTCTTGGTGGAAGAAAACTAAAAAAATACAATCTTTTTCTCGACAATATTTTTTTCTCTAAAATTGCACAAATTATCTATTTTTACGCTTTTTTCCTTATTTTACAATAATATATATTTTTTTCTCTAAAACTGCATAAATGACCCTTCTTTCAATGTTTTTCGGAGATTTACAACTTTTCAAGGAAAACCATTTCTTTTACGAAAAAAAATATGATTTTACACCAAAAGACATTTTTTAATAATTTTCTATATATTTCAATGTTTTGATTAAAAACAAGAAAATGAACATTATATACATTTTCTTTCTCTGAAACTATAGAAAGTACCCATTTTTAACCTTTTTTGACATTTAAAATTTTTTTATAGCAAACAACTTTTTCATGTTACAATATACTTTTTTATCTAAAATTTCATAAATTAGATTTTTTCAGTATTTAAGTGTATTAACGGTATTTTACACAAAACCCCCTTTTAGAAGTATAATTTCTGCGATTTGAATTTTCAATTTTTTAACGTTTTTAAGGGTTTTACAATATTTTTATGACAAATCCATCTTCCCTTAGAAAAAGAAAGTATGTTTTTACCTCCAAAACTGAGTTTTTCAGTAATTTTCTTTTAATTTCCATGTTTTAATTAAAAACATCAACAATACGCTATAGCGTATTGTTTTTCTCTTTAAAGTTATATAAACTAACCTATTTAAACCTTTTTTTTAGGTCTAACAACATTTTGAAGAAAATCCCTTTTTAATGTTACATTAAATGTATTACAAGCCATTCCAAGAAAAAAAATATATATATTTCTTTTAGAAAAAGGATTTTTCAGTGTTTTTTCCTTTTCATTTCCATGTTTTGATTGAAAATAAAGGAAAAAGCAAGAAATATATTAACTTTTTGTTTAAAGAAAAAACACTGATAAATCCTTTTTCTAAAAGAAATATATATTTTTTTCAGTGAAAAGTATTACATTTTACGTTACATGAAAAAGGTTTTTTCTTCAAAATGTTGTTAAAACCAATAAAAAGGCTTAAATAGTGTAGTTTATGTAACTATAAAGAGAAAAATATATATAGTGTATAGGTCTTGTTATTAATTAAAACATGAAAATTAAAAGAATATTACTGAAAAGTCACTATTCGATGTAAAAACATACCTTTTTTCTAAATCTATGAAAACATTGAAAAAAGGTCATTTATGCATTTTTAGAGAAAAAAATATCATCGTAAAATAAGGCTAAAATCATAAAAATGGGTAGTTTGTGGAATTTTACAGAAAAGAAATATTATCGCAAAAAAGAATGTATTTTTTGGTTTTCTTCAACCAACAAATGAAAATAAGATAAAAACATTGAAAAAGTCACTTCATAGGCAAAAATTTTGTCTTTATACAAATTGCATACTTATAAAAAGGAGTTTTGTGTAAAATGCCGTTAATACCCCTAAAAACGTTGAAAAACAAGTCATTTTTGAAATTTTTGAGAAAAAAGTATATTGTCTCAATATTCCTTGTTTTATGTTTATCTTTTTATGAAAACAATGAAATAAGTAGAAAATCATCGAAAAATCTACTTTTTCGGTGAAAAGGAACTTTTTTCGTGAAGTGGCATATATTCCTTTCTTCTTAACTAAAAAAAAATCGTCTTTCTTAGATGAGATGTTAATTCTCCTAAAAACGCTGAAAAGGGGATACTTTATGCAATTTTGAGAGAAAAAAAAAAGGAATTGCGATAAAAAGTTAATATATTTCTTGCTCTTTCTTTCATTTTCAATCAAAACATGGAAATGTAAAGAAAAAAATGAAAAATCCTTTTTCAAAAAGAAATATATATTTTTTTTTATTGAAATTGGTCGTATTACATTTTATGTAACATGAAAAAGGGATTTTCTTCAAAATGTTGTTAAAACCAATAGGGTAAATTATGTAACTTTAAAGAGAAAAAATATAAAGTGTATTGGCCTTGTTTTTAATTTAAACATGAAAATTAAATAAAAATTACAGAAAAACTCACTTTTGGATGTAAAAACATACTTTTTTTCTAAATCTTTTAAAAACTGTGAAAAAAGGGTCATTTATACAGTTTTAGAATTTTTTTTATTATATTAAAATAAGTATAAAAACATAAAAATGGGAAGTTTGTGCAATTTTAGAGAAAAGAAATATTGTCACATAAAATCATGTATTTTTTGGTGCCATAAATACTTCTAAAAACGTTGAAAAACACATCATTTATGAATTTTTTGAGAAAAAAGTACATTCCCACAATATTCATTGTTTTTATTTTTATATTTTTTATGAAAACAATGGAATAAGCAGAAAATCATCGAAAAATCTATTTTTCCGATTAAAAGGAGCTTTTTTCGTGAAATGTCATATATTTCTTTCCTCTTAACTAAAAAAAAGATGGTCTTTCATAGATGACATGTTAATTCTCCTAAAAACGCTAAAAAAGTGGATAATTTTTCCAATTTTGAGAGTAAAAAAAATGAATTGCAATAAAAAGTTAATATATTTCTTGCTTTTTTTTTTTCATCAAAAATCCTTTTTCTAAAAGGAATATATTTTTTTACATTGAAATGGCTTGCATTACATTTTATGCAACATGAAAAAGGGATTTTCATCAAAATGTTCTTAAAACCAATGAAAAGCTTTAAAAAGGGTAGTTTATGTAACTTTAAAGAGAAAAAAATACATAGTGTATTGGTGTTGTTTTTAATTAAAAAAAATAAAAAATAAAACAAAATGACTGAAAAACTCACTTTTGGAATTAAAAACGTACTTTTTTTCTAAATCTCTGAAAACATTGAAAAAGGGTAATTTTTGCAGTTTTAGAGAAAAAAAAGAGTATTATCGTAAAATAAGGATAAAAACAAAAAAATGGGTAGTTTGTGCAATTTTAGAGAAAAGAAACATTGTCGAAAAAAGAATGTATATTTGGTTTTCTTCCACAAACAAATGAAAATAAGATAAAAACATTGAAAAAGTAACTTTTAAGACAGAAATTTGGTCTTTATACAAATTACATATATTATAATTGTAAAAGGGGGTTTGTTGTAAAATGCCGTTAATACTCCTAAAAACGTTGTAAAATACGTCATTTGTGAAATTTTTGAGAAAAAAGTATATTGTCGCAATATTCATTGTTTTTTGTTTATTTTTTTATGAAAACAATGAAATAAGCAGAAAATCATCGAAAGATCTACTTTTCCGGGGAAAAGGAACTTTTTTCGTTAAATGTCATATATTCCTTTCTTCTTAACTAAAAAAAGATAGTTTTTCTTATTAGATGAGATGTTAATTCTCCTAAAAACGCCAAAAAAGGGTATAATTTGTACAATTTTGAAAAAAAAAAAATTGCATTAAAAAGTTAATATATTTCTTGCTTTTTCCTTCATTTTAAATCAAAAACATGGAAAGTTAAAGAGAAAACACTGATAAATGCTTTTTCTAAAAGAAATATATATATATTTTTTTTATTGAAATGGCATGTGTAACATTTTTTGTAACATGAAAAAAGGATTTTCTTCAAAATGTTGTTAAAACGATAAAAATATTTAAATAGGGTAGTTTATGCAACTTTAAAGAGAAAAAAAATGTATAGTGTATTGGTCTTGTTTTTAATTAAGACATGAAAATAAAAAAAAATTACTTAAAAACTCTTTTGGATGTAAAAATATACTTTTTTTTCTAAATCTCTGAAAAACATTGAAAAAAAAGATTATTGATGCAGTTTTAGAGAAAAAATATTATCGTAAAATAAGGATGAAAACATAAAAAGGGGTTGTTTGTGTAATTTTAGAGATAAGAAATATTGTCGCAAAAAAAAATATATTTTTTGGTTTTCTTACACCCACAAAAGAAAATACGATAAAAACATTGAAAAGTCACTTTTTAGGCAGATATTTACCTTTATGGAAATTTCTAATATTATACTTTTAAAAAGGGATTTTGTGTAAAATGTCATTAATACTCCTAAAAACGTTGAAAAACACGTCATTTATGACATTTTTGAGAAAAAAGTATATTGTCGCAATATTCATTGCTTTTTTTGTTTATTTTTCATGAAAACAATGAAATGAGCAGAAAATCATTGAAAAATCTACTCTTACGTTGAAAAGGAACTTTTTTCGTGTAATGGTATATATTCCTTTCTTGTTAACTAAAAAAAGATGGTCTTTCTTAGATGAGAATGTAATTCTCCTAAAAACGCTAAAAAAAGGAATTATTTATGGAATTTTTGAAAGAAAAAAAAATAAATTGCAATAAAAATTAATATATTTCTTGCTTTTTCCTTCATTTTGAATTAAAGCATGGAAATGCAAAGAAAAAAACAGTGAAAAATCCTTTTTCTAAAAGAAATATATATTTTTTTCATTAAAATGGCTTGTATTACATTTAATGTAACATGAAAAAGGTTTTTTTTTCAAAATATTGTTAAAACCGATAAAAAGATTTAAATAGGGTAGTTTATGTAACTTTAAAGAGAAAAAAAGTACATAGTGTATTGGTCTTGTTTTTAATTAAAACATAAAAATTAAAAGAAAATTACTGAGAAACGCACTTTTGGATATAAAAACATTCTTTTTTTCTAAATACCTGAAAAACATTGAAAAAAGGGTCATTCATGCAAATTTAGAGAAAAAAAAATATTATCTTAAAATAAGGATAATAACATAAAAATGGGTAGTTATTGCATTTTTAGATAAAAGAAATATTGTCGCAAAAAAGAATGCATTTTTGGTCTTCTTTCACCAACTAATGAACATAAGATAAAAACAAAAAAAAAGTCACTTTTTAGGCAGAAATTTTGTCTTTATTCAAATTGAATATATTATACTTGTAAAAGGAGGTATTGTGTTAAATGCCGGTAATACTCCTTAAAACGTTGAAAAACACGTCATTTATAAAATTTTTGAGAAAAAATTGTTTTGTCGAAACATTCATTGTTTTTTGTTTATTTTTTATAAAAAAAATTAAATATGCAAAAAATCATCGAAAAACTTAATTTTACGGTGAAAAGGAACTTTTTTCGTGAAATGTCATATATATATTTCTTTCTTCTTAACTAACAAAAGATGGTCTTTCTTCGATGAGATGTTAATTCTCCTAAAAACGCTGAAAAGGGGATAATTTATGCAATTTTGAGAGAAAAAAAATTAACTGCAATAAAAGTTAATAGATTTTTTTCGCTTTTTGCTTCATTTTCAATCAAAACATGGAAATGTAAAGAAAAAAACACTGAAAAATCCTTTTTCTAATAGAAATATATATTTTTACCATTGAAAAGGCTTTTATTAGTGAAAAAATGATTTTCTTCAAAATGTTGTTAAAACCAATAAAAAGGTTTAAATAGGGTAGTTTATGTAACTTTAAAGAGAAAAAAAATATATATTGTATTGATTTTGTTTTTAATTAAGACATGAAAATTAAAAGGAAATTACTAAAAAACTCACTTTTGGATATAAAACCATACTTTTTTCTAATTTTTAATATTTTAATTAAAAACAAGACCAATACACTATATATTTTTTTCTCTTCAAAGTTACATAAACTATCCTATTTAAACCTTTTTATTTGTTTTAACAACATTTTGAAGAACATTCCTTTTTCATCTTACATAAAATATAATACAAGGCATTTCAATGAAAAAAAAAAAATTCTATTAGAAAAAAGATTTTTAAGTGTATTTGCTTTCAATGTCCATGTTTTCATTGAAAATGAAAGAAAAAGGAAGAGACATATTTACTTTTTATTGCAATTTATTTTTTTCTCTTAAAATTGCATTTTTAGGGTTTTGAGGAGAATTAACTAACATCTCATCTAAGAAAGACCATCTCTTTTTAGTTAAGAAGAAAGGGATATATGCCATTTAACGAAAAAAGTTCCTTTTCACCAAAAAAGTAGTTTTTTCGATGATTTTATGCTTATGTCATTATTTTCATAAAAAAATAACAAAAAAAAAAAAAAATGAATACTGCGACAATATATTTTTTTCTCAAAAATTTCATAAATGACGTGTTTTTCAACGTTTTTAGGAGTATTAACGGCATTTTACACAAAACCTCCATTTAAGAGTACAATATATGCAATTTGTATAAAGACAAAATTTCTCCCTAAAAAGTGATTTTTTCAATGTTTTTATCTTATTTTCATTTGTTGGTGGAAGAAGAACAAAAAATACATTTTTTTTTGCGACAATATTTATTTTCTCTAAAATTGCACAAACTACCTATTTTTATGTTTTTATCCATACTTTACGATAATATGTTTTTTTCTCTAAAACTGGATAAATGATCTTTTTGTCAATGTTTTTCAGACATTTAGAAAACAATTATGTTTTTACATCCAAAAGTAAGTTTTTCAGTAATTTTCCTTTAATTTTTAATATTTTAATTAAAAACAAGACCAATACACTATATATTTTTTTCTCTTCAAAGTTACATAAACTATCCTATTTAAACCTTTTTATTTGTTTTAACAACATTTTAAAGAAAATTCCTTTTTCATCTTACATAAAATGTAATACAAACCATTTCAATGAAAAAAAATATATACTTCTCTTAGAAAAAAATATTTTTCAGTGTATTTGCTTTCAATTTCCATGTTTTGATTGAAAATGAAAGAAAAAGGAAGAGATATTTTTACTTTTTATTGCAATTCATTTTTTTCTCACAAAATTGCATAAATTATCCCTTTTTTAGCGTTTTTAGGAGAATTAACATCTTATCTAACAAAGACCATCTTTTTTTTAGTTAAGAAGAAAGGAATATATGCCATTTCACGAAAAAGTTCCTTTTTACCGAAAAAGTAGATTTTTCGATGAATTTATGCTTATTTCATTGTTTTCATGAAAAATAACCAAAAAACAATGAATCCTGCGACAATATACTTTTTTTTCAAAAATTTCATAAATGTTGTGTTTTTCAACGTTTTTAGGAGTATTAACGGCATTTTACACAAAACACTATTTTAAGAGTATAATATATGCAATTTGTATAAAGAGAAAATTTTGGCTTAAAAAATTACTTTTTCAATGTTTTTATCTTTTTTTTTTATTTGATGGTGGAAGGAAACAAAAAAAAAACATTTTTTTTGCGACAAAATTCCTCTTCTCTAAAATTGCACAAACTACCCATTTTTATGTTTTTATCCTTATTTTACGATAATATTTTTTTTCTCTAAAACTGCATAAATGACCCTTTTTTTAATGTTTTTCAGAGATTTAGAAAAAAAGTATGTTTTTACATCTAAAAGTTAGTTTTTCAGTAATTTACTTTTGATTTTCATATTTTAATTAAAAAAAAGACCAATACACTATATTTTTTTCTCTTTAAAGTTACATAAACTATCCTATTTAAAACTTTTAATTGCTTATAAAAACATTTTGAAGAAAATCCCTTTTTCATGTTAGAAAAAATGTAACAAGCAGTTTCAATGAAATAAATATACAATTCTTTTAGAAAAAGGACTTTTCAGTGTATTTGCTTTACATTTCCATGTTTTGATTTAAAATGAAGGAATAAGAAAGAAATATATCAACTGTTTATTGCAATTCATTTTTTTCCTTCAAAATTGCATAATATATCCCTTTTTCAGCGATTTTAGGAAAATTAACATCTAATCAAAAAAAGACCATTTTTTTAGTTAAGAAGAAAGGAATATATGCCATTTAACAAAAAAATGATTTTTTTTATTGAAAAAGTAGATTTTTCGATGATTTTCTGCTTATTTCATTGTTTTCATAAAAAATAAACAAAAAACAATGAATACTGAGACAATATTCTTTTTTTTCAAAAATTTCATAAATGAAGTGTTTTTCAACGTTTTTAGCAGTTTTAACGTCATTTTACACAAAACCCCCTTTTACAGGTATAATATATCCAATTTGTATAAAGACAAAATTTCTGCTTAAAAAGTGACTTTTCGAATGCTTTTATCTTATTTTCACTTGTTAATGGAAGAAAATCAAAAAAATACATTTTTTTTTTTGCGACAATATTTCTTTTCTCTAAAATCGCACAAAATACCCGTTTTTATGTTTTTATCCTTATTTTACGATAATATTTTTATTCTCTAAAACTGCATCAATGACCTTTTTTTAATGTTTTTCAGAGATTTAGAAAAAGATATGTTTTTACATCCAAAAGTGAGTTTTTCAGTAATTTTCTTTTAATTTTCATGTTTTAATTAAAAACAAGACCAATATACTAAATTTTTTTTTCTCTTTTAAGTTACATAAACTACCTTATTTAAACCTTTGTATTGGTTTTAACAACATTGTGAAGAAAATTCCTTTTTCATGTTACATAAAATGTAATACATGCCATTTCAATGAAAAATGTATGTATTTCTTTTTTAAAACGGATTTTTCAGTGTTTTTTTCTTTACATTTCCATATTTTCATTGAAAATGAAGGAAAAAACAAGAAATATATTAACTTTTTATTGCAATTCATTTTTTTTCTTCAAAATTGCATGAATTATCCCTCTTTCAGCGTTTTTAGGAGAATTAACATCTTATCTAAGAAAGACCATCTTTCTTTAGTTAAGAAGAAAGGAAAATATGCCATTTCACGAAAAAAGTTCCTTTTCACCGAAAGAGTAGATTTTTCGATTATTTTCTGTTTTTTTCTTGGTTTTCATAAAAAAATAAACAAAAAACAATGTATATTGCGACATTATACTATTTTGTCCAAAATTTCACAAATGACGTGTTTTTCAACGTTTTTAGGAGTATTAACGGCATTTTACTCAAAACCCCTTTTTACAAGCGTAATATATGTAATTTGTATAAATACAAAATTTCTGCCTAAAAAGTGACTTTTTCAATATTTTTATCTTATTTTCATTTGTTGGTGCAATTAAACCAAAAAATACATTTTTTTGTGCGACAATATTTCTTTTCCCTAAAATTGCACAAACTACCCATTTGTATGTATATATCCTTATTTTACGATAACATTTTTTTTTTCTAAATCTGCATAAATGACCCTTTTGTCAATGTTTTTCAGAGATTAAGAAAAAAAGTATGTTTTTACATCTATAAGTGAGTTTTCTGTAATTTTCTTTTAATTTTCATATTTTTTTTACTTAAAAACAAGAACAATACACTATATATATTTTTTCTCTTTAAAGTTACATAAACTACCCTATTTAAACCTTTTTGTTGGTTTTAACAACATTTTGAAGAAAATTCGTTTTTCATCTTACATAAATCGTAATACATGCCATTTCAAAGAAAAAAAAATTCTATTAGAAAAAAGATTTTTCAGTGTATTTGCTTTCAATTTCCATGTTTTGATTGAAAATGAAAGAAAAAGGAAGAGATATATTTACTTTTATGGCAATTTATTTTTTTCTCTCAAAATTGCATTTTTAGCGTTTTTAGGAGAATTAACATCTCATCTAAGAAAGACCATCTTTTTTTTTTTTTTACTTAAGAACAAAGGGATATATGCCATTTAACGAAAAAAGTTCCTTTTCATAAAAAAAGGAGATTTTTCGATGATTTTATGCTTATTTCATTGTTTTCATAAAAAATAAACCAAAAGAAAAATGAATACTGCGACAATATACTTTTTTTTCTCAAAATTTTCATAAATGACGTGTTTTTCAACGTTTTTAGGAGTATTAACGGCATTTTACACAAAACCCCCATTTAAGAGTACATTATATGCGATTTGTATAAAGACAAAATTTCTGCCTAAAAAGTGATTTTTTCAATGTTTTTATCTTATTTTCATTTGTTGGTGGAAGAAAAGAAAAAAAAAACATTTTTTTTAAGACATTATTTATTTTCTCTAAAATTGCACAAACTACCTATTTTTATGTTTTTATCCATATTTTACGATAATATATTTTTTTCTCTAAAACTGCATAAATGACCCTTTTGTCAATTGTTTTTCAGAGATTAAGAAAACGAGTATGTTTTTACATCGAAAATGAGTTTTTCAGTAATTTTCCTTTAATTTTTAATATTTTAATTAAAAACAAGACCAATACACTATATTTTTTTTTTCTCTTCAAAGTTACATAATCTATCCTATTTAAACCTTTTTATTTGTTTTAACAACATTTTGAAGAAAATTCCTTTTTGATCTTACAAAAACTGTAATACAAGCCATTTCAATGAAAAAAAATATATTTCTATTAACAAAAAAAAATTTTCAGTGTATTTGCTTTCAATTTCCATGTTTTGATTAAAAATGAAAGAAAAAGGAAGAGATATATTTACTTTTTATTGCAATTTATTTTTTTTTCTCTCAAAATTGCATTTTTATCGTTTTTAGGAGAATTAACATCTCTTCTAAGAAAGACCATGTTTTTTTTACTTAAGAAGAAAGGGATATATGCCATTTAACGAAAAAAGTTCCTTTTCATCAAAAAAGTAGATTTTTCGATGATTTTATGCTTATTTCATTGTTTTCATAAAAAATAAATTTAAAAAAATGAATACTGCGACAATATACTTTTTTCTCAAAAATTTTATAAATTACGAGTTTTTCAACGTTTTTAGGAGTATTAACGGCATTTTACACAAAACCCCCATTTAAGAGTACATTATATGCAATTTGTATAAAGACAAAATTTCTGCCTAAAAAGTGATTTTTTCAATGTTTTTGTCTTATTTTTATTTGTTGGTGGAAGAAAAGCAAATAAAACATTCTTTTTTGCGACATTATTTTCTCTAAAATTGCACAAACTACCAATTTTTATGTTTTTATCCATATTTTACGATAATATATTTTTTTCTCTAAAACTGCATAAATGACCTTTTTGTCAATGTTTTTTCAGATATTTAGAAAACAACTATGTTTTTACATCCAAAAATGAGTTTTTCAGTAATTTTCCTTTAATTTTTAATATTTTAATTAAAAACAAGACCAATACACAATATATTTTTTGTCTTCAAAGTTACATAATCTATCCTATTAAAACCTTTTTATTTGTTTTAACAACATTTTGAAGAAAATTCCTTTTTCATCTTACAAAAAATGTAATACAATCCAATTTAATGAAAAAAAAATATATTTCTATTAGAAAAAAGATTTTTCAGTGTATTTGCTTTAAATTTCCATGTTTTTCCATGTTTGAAAAAAAAGGAAGAGATATATTTACTTTTTATTACAATTCATTTTTTTCTCTCAAAATTGCATAAATTATCCCTTTTTTAGCGTTTTTAGGAGAATTAACATCTCATCTAAGAAAGACCATCTTTTTTTTTCGTTAAGAAGAAAGGAATATATGCCATTTCACTAAAAAGTTCCTTTTTACCGAGAAAGTAGATTTTTCGATGATTTTATGATTATTTCATTGTGTTCATTAAAAAAATAAACAAAAAACAATGAATCCTGCGACAATATACTTTTTTCTCATAAATTTCACAAATGACGTGTTTTTCAACGTTTCTAGGAGAATTAACGGCATTTTACACAAAACACTATTTTAAGAGTATAATATATGCAATTTGTATAAAGACAAAATTTCTGCTTAAAAAGTGACTTTTTGAATGTTTTTATTTTATTTTCATTTATTGGTGGAAAAAACCCAAAAAAGTATATTCTTTTTTGCAACATTATTATTTTTCTCTAAAATTGCACAAACTACCCATTTTTATGTTTTTATCCTTATTTTACGATAATATCTTTTTTCTGTAAAACTGCATAAATGACCTTTTTTTTATGTTTTTCAGAGATTTAGAAAAAAGTATGTTTCTACATCCAAAAGTGAGTTTTTCAGTAATTTTTTTAATTTTCATGATTTACTTAAAAAAAAACCAATACACTAAATATTTTATTTCTCTTTAAAATTACATAAACTACCCTATTTATAACTTTTATTTATTTATAAAAGACATTTGAAGAAAATCCCTTTTTCATGTTACAAAAATGTAATACAAGCAATTTCAATGAAATAAATATACAATTCTTTTAGAAAAACGTTTTTTCAGTGTTTTTTTTCTTTACATTTCCATGTTTTCATTGAAAATGAAGGAAAAACACAAGAAATATATTAACTTTTTATTGCAATTTTTTTTCTCTCAAAATTGCATAAATTATCCCTCTTTTCAGCGTTTTTAGTAAAATTAACATCTAATCTAAGAAACACCATTTTCTTTTAGTTAAGAAGAAAGTAATATATGCCATTTAACGTAAAATGATACTTTTAATTGAAAATGTAGGTTTTTCGATGATTTTCTGCTTATTTCATTGTTTTCATAAAAAATAAACAAAAAACAATGAATACTGCGACAATATACTTTTTTATCAAAAATTTCATAAACGAAGTGTTTTTAAACGTTTTTAGGAGTATTAACTGCATTTTACACAAACCCCCTTTTACAAGTATATTATATGCAATTTGTATAAAGAAAAAATTTCTTCTTAAAAAGTGACTTTTCAATGTTTTTATCTTATTTTCATTTGTTAGTGGAAGAAAACCAAAAAAATACATTCTTTTTTGCGACAATATTTCTTTTCTCTAAAATCGCACAAACTACCCATTTTAATGTTTTTATCCTTATTTTACGATAATATTTTTATTCTCTAAAACTGCATAAATGACCTTTTTTTAATGTTTTTCAGAGATTTAGAAAAAAATATGTTTTTACATCCAAAAGAGAGTTTTTCAGTAATTTTCTTTTAATTTTCATGTTTTAATTAAAAACAAGACCAATATACTAAAATTTTTTTTTTCTCTTTTAAGTTACATAAACTACCCTTTTTATTGGTTTTAACATCATTTTGAAGAAAATCCCTTTTTCATGTTACATAAAATGTAATACATGCCATTTCAATGAAAAAATATATGTATTTCTTTTTGAAAACGGATTTTTCAGTGTTTTTTTCTTTACATTTCCATGTTTTCATTAAAAATGAAGGAAAAAACAAGAAATATATCAACTGTTTATTGCAATTAATTTTTTTCTCTCAAAATTGCACAATATATCCCTTTTTGAGCGTTTTTAGGAAAATTAACATCTAATGTAAGAAAGACTATTATTTTTTTGTTAAGATGAAAGGAATATATGCTATTTAACGAAAAATGATACTTTTCATTGAAAAAGTAGATTTTTCGATGATTTTCTGCTTATTTCATTGTTTTCATAAAAAATAAACAAAAATCAATGAATACTGCGACAATATCCTTTTTTCTCAAAAATTTCATAAATGAAGTATTTTTGTACTTTTTTAGGAGTATTACCGGCATTTTACACAAAACCCCGTTTTACAAGTATAATATATGCAATTTGTATAAAGACAAAATTTGTGCTTAAAAAGTGACTTTTTCAATGTTTTTAACTTATTTTCATTTGTTGTTGAAAAAAAAAAAAACATTCTTTTTTGCGACAATATTTCTTTTGTTTAAAATTGCACAAACTACCTTTTTTTGTTTGCATCCCTATATTAGTATATTATCATTTTTCTCTAGAACTGCATAAATGACCTTTATATTAATGTTTTTCAGAGATTTAGAAAAAAAGTATGTTTTTACATCCAAAAGTGAGTTTTTCAGTAATTTTCTTTTAATTTTCATGTTTTACTTAAAAAACAAGACCAATATACTAAATATTTGTTTTCTCTTTAAAGTTACATAAACTACCCTATTTATAACTTTTATTTGCTTATAAAAAACATTTTGAAGAAAATCCCTTTTTCATGTTATAAAAAATGTAATACAAGCAATTTCAATGAAATAAATATACAATTCTTTTAGAAAAACGATATTTCAGTGTTTTTTTTCTTTACATTTCCATGTTTTCATTGAAAATGAAGGAAAAAACAATAAATATATTAACTTTTATTGCAATTCATTTTTTTCTCTCAAAATTGCATAAATTATCCTTTTTTTCAGCGTTTTTAGGAAAATTAACATCTAATCTAAGAAAGACCGTTTTCTTTTAGTTTAGAAGAAAGTAATATATGCCATTTAACAAAAAAATGATACTTTTCATTGAAAAAGAAGATTTTTCGATGATTTTTTGCTTATTTCATTGTTTTCATTAAATAATAATAAAAAAACAATGAATATTGCGACAATATACTTTTTTTCTAAAAAAATTCATAAACGAAGTGTTTTTAAACTTTTTTAGGAGTATTAACTGCATTTTACACAAAACCCCCTTTTACAAGTATGATATAAGCAATTTGTATAAAGAAAAAATTTCTGCTTAAAAAGTGATCTTTTCAATGTTTTTATCTTATTTTCATTTGTTAGTGGAAGAAAACCAAAAAAATACATTCTTTTTTGCGACAATATTTCTTTTCTCTAAAATCGCCCAAACTACCCATTTTTATGTTTTTATCCTTATTTTACGTTAATATTTTTATTCTCTAAAACTGCATAAATGACCTTTTTTTAATGTTTTTCAGATATTTAGAAAAAAATATGTTTTTACATCCAAAAGTAAGTTTTTCAGTAATTTTCTTTTAATTTTCATGTTTTAATGAAAAACAAGACCAATATACTAAATATTTTTTTCTCTTTTAAGTTACATAAATTACCCTATTTAAACCTTTTTATTGGTTTTAACAACATTTTGAAGAAAATCAATTTTTTATGTTACATAAAATATAATACATGCCATTTCAATGAAAAATATATGTATTTATTTTTGAAAACGGATTTTTCAGTGTTTTTTTCTTTACATTTCCATGTTTTCATTGAAAATGAAGGAAAAAACAAGAAATATATTAACTTTTTATTGTAATTCTTTTTTTTTCTCTCATAATTGCATAAATGATCCCTTTTTCAGCGTTTTTAGGAGAATTAATATCTCATCTAAGAAAGACCATCTTTCTTAAGTTAAGAAGAAATTAATATATGCCATTTCACGAAAAAAGTTCCTTCTCACCGAAAGAGTAGATTTTTCGATTATTTTCTGCTTATTTCATGGTTTTCATAAAAAAAAAAAAAAAACAATGTATATTGCGACATTATACTATTTTGTCCAAAATTTCACAAATGACGTGTTTTTCAACGTTTTTAGGAGTATTAACGGCATTTTACACAAATCCCCTTTTTACAAGTGTAATATATGTAATTTGTATAAATACAAAATTTCTGGCTAAAAAGTGACTTTTTCAATGTTTTTATCTTATTTTCATTGTTGGTGCAGGTGAACCAAAAAATACATTTTTTTGTGCGACAATATTTCTTTTCCCTAAAATTGCACAAACTACATATTTGTATGTATATATCCTTATTTTACGATAATATATTTTTTTCCATATAACTGCATAAATGACCCTTTTGTCAATGTTTTTCAGAGATTTAGAAAAAAAGTATGTTTTTACATCCATAAGTGAGTTTTTCAGTAATTTTCTTTTTATTTTCATATTTTAATTAAAAACAAGACCAACACACTATATGTTTTTTTTTCTCTTTAAAGTTACATAAACTATCCTATTTAAAGCTTTTTTTTTTGGTTTTAACAACATTTTGAAGAAAAGTCCTTTTTCATCTTACATAAAATGTAATACAAGCCATTTCAATGAAAAAAAAATATATTTCTATTAGAAAAAAAAATTTCAGTGTATTTGCTTTCAATTTCCATGTTTTGATTGAAAATGAAAGAAAAAGGAAGAGATATATTTACTTTTTATTGCAATTTATTTTCTTCTCTCAAAATTGCATTTTTAGCGTTTTTAAGAGAATTAACTAACATCTCATCTAAGAAAGACCATCTTTTTTTAGTTAAGAAGAAAGGGATGTATGCCATTTAACGAAAAAAATTTCCTTTTCACCAAAAAATTTGTTTTTTCGATGATTTTATGCTTATTTCATTGTTTTCATATAAAATATACAAAAAAAAAAAAAACAATGAATACTCCGACAATATATTTTTTTCTCAAAAATTTCATAAATGACGTGTTTTTCAGCGTTTTTAGGAGTATTAGTGGCATTTTACACAAAATCCCCATTTAAGAGTACAATATATGCAATTTGTATAAAGATAAGATTTCTGCCTAAAAATTGATTTTTTCAATGTTTTTATCTTATTTTCATTTGTTGGTGGAAAAAAAGCAAAAAATACATTTTTTTTGCGACAATATTTATTTTCTCTAAAATTGCACAAACTACGTATTTTTATGTTTTTATCCATATTTTACGATAATATATTTTTTTTATCTAAAACTGCATAAATGACCTTTTTGTCAATGTTTTTCCGATATTTAGAAAATAAGTATGTTTTTACATCCAAAAGTGAGTTTTTCAGTAATTTTCCTTTAATTTTTAATATTTTAATTAAAAACAAGACCAATACACTATATATTTTTTTTCTCTTCAAAGGTACATAAACAATACTATTTAAACCTTTTTATTTGTTTTAACAACATTTTGAAGAAAATTACTTTTTCATCTTACATAAAATGTAATACAAGCCATTTCAATGAAAAAATTATATATTTCTATTAGAAAAACAATTTTTCAGTGTATTTGCTTTCAATTTCCATGTTTTGATTGAAAATTAAAGAAAAAGGAAGAGATATATTTACTTTTTATTGCAATTCTTTTTTTTTTCTTTTAAAATTGCATAAATTATCCCTTTTTTAGCTTTTTTTAGGAGAATTAACATCTAATCTAAGAAAGAAATTTTTTTTTTTAGATATGAAGAAAGGAATATATGCCATTTCACTAAAAAGTTTCTTTTTACCGAAAAAGTAGATTTTTCGATTATTTTATGCTTATTTCATTGTTTTCATGAAAAATAAACAAAAAACAATGAATCCTGCGACAATATACTTCTTTCTCAAAAATTTCATAAATGACGTGTTTTTCAACGTTTTTAGGAGTATTAGCGGCATTTTACACAAAACACTATTTTAAGAGTATAATATATACATTTGTATAAAGAGAAAATTTCGGCTTAAAAAGTTACTTTTTCAATGTTTTTATCTTTTTTTCATTTGATGGTGGAAGAAAACCAAAAAATACATTTTTTTTGCGACAGAATTATTTTTTTCTAAAAATGCACAAACTACCCATTTTTATGTTTTTATCCTTATTTTACAATAATATATTTTTTTCTCTAAAACTGCATAAATGACTCTTTTTTTAATGTTTTTCAGAGATTTAGAAAAAAGTATGTTTTTACATACAAAAGTTAGTTTTTCAGTAATTTTCTTTTAATTGTCATATTTTAATTAAAAACAAGACCAATACACTATATATTTTTTTCTCTTTAAAGTACATAAACTACCCTATTTAAAACTTTTAATTGCTTATAAAAACATTTTGAAGAAAATCCCTTTTTCATGTTACAAAAAATGTAACACAAGCAGTTTCAATGGAATAAATATACAATTCTTTTAGAAAAAGGATTTTCCAGTGTGTTTTCTTTACATTTCCATATTTTGATTTAAAATGAAGGAAAAAGAAAGAAATATATTAACTGTTTATTGGAATTCATTTTTTTTCTCAAAATTGCATAATATATCCCTTTTTCAGCGTTTTTAGGAAAATTAACATCTAATCAAAGAAAGAACATTTTTTTTAGTTAAGAAAAAAGGAATACATGCCATTTAACAAAAAAAATGATACTTTTCATTGAAAAAGTAGATTTTTCAATGATTTTCTGCTTATTTCATTGTTTTCATAAAAAATAAACAAAAAACAATGAATACTGAGACAATATTCTTTTTTTTCAAAAATTTCATAAATTAAGTGTTTTTCAACGTTTTTAGGAGTATTAACGGCATTTTACACAAAACCCCCTTTTACAAGTATAATATATGCAATTTGTATAAAGACAAAATTTCTGCTTAGAAAGTGACTTTTTCAATGTTTTTATCTTATTTTCATTTATTGGTGGAAGAAAACCAGAAAATACATTCTTTTTTGCAACAATATTTCTTTTCTCTAAAAATGCACAAACTACCCATTTTTATGTTTTTGTCCTTATTTTACAATAATATATTTTTTCTCTAAAACTGCATAAATGACTCTTTTTTTAATGTTTTTCAGAGATTTAGAAAAAAGTATGTTTTTACATCTAAAAGTTAATTTTTCAGTAATTTTCTTTTAATTTTCATATTTTAATTAAAAACAAGACCAATACACTATATATTTTTTTCTCTTTAAAGTTACATAAACTACCCTATTTAAAACTTTTAATTGCTTATAAAAACATTTTGAAGAAAATCCCTTTTTCATGTTACAAAAAATGTAACACAAACAATTTCAATGAAATAAATATACAATTATTTTGGAAAAAGGATTTTTCAGTGTGTTTGCTTTACATTTCCATGTTTTGATTTAAAATGAAGGAAAAAGAAAGAAATATATTAACTGTTCATTGGAATTCTTTTTTTCTCTCAAAATTGTATAATATATCCTTTTTTCAGCGTTTTTAGGAAAATTAACATCTAATGAAAGAAAGGCCTTTTTTTTTTTTTTTTAGTTAAGAAGAAAGGAATATATACCATTTAACGAAAAATGATACTTTTCATTGAAAAAGTAGATTTTTCGATGATTTTCTGCTTATTTCATTGTTTTTATAAAAAATAAACAAAAAACAATAAATGCTGCGACAATATACTTTTTTCTCAAAAATTTTACAAATGAAGTGTTTTTCTACGTTTTTAGGAGTATTAACG
Organism: Callinectes sapidus; assembly: GCA_020233015.1. Lineage (NCBI taxonomy): Eukaryota > Metazoa > Arthropoda > Malacostraca > Decapoda > Portunidae > Callinectes > Callinectes sapidus. The sequence goes on along the minus strand of JAHFWG010000401.1, from coordinate 51,273 downwards.
GCATTTTACACAAAACCCAGTTTTACAAGCATAATATATGCAATTTGTATGAAGACAAAATTACTGCTTGAAAAGTTACTTTTTCAATGTTATCTTATTTTCATATGTTGGTGGAAGAAATCCAAAAAAATACATTCTTTTTTGCGACAAAATTTCTTTTCTCTAAAATTGCACAAACTACCCATTTTTATGTTTTTATCCTTATTTTACTATAATATATTTTTTTCTCTAACACTTAGAACTTAGAACACTTAGAGATTTAGAAAAAATGTATATTTTTACATCGAAAAGTGAGTTTTTCAGTAATTTTCTTTTAATTTTCATGTTTTAATTAAAAACAAGTGATATATACTAAATATTTTTTTCTCTTTAAAGTTACATAAACTACCCTATTTAAACCTTTTTATTGGTTTTAACAACATTTTGAAGAAAATCTCTTTTTCATGTTATATAAAATGTAATACAAGCCATTTCAATGAAAAATATATGTATTACTTTTTTAAAAAGTTTTTTTTTTTTTTTCATTACATTTCCATGCTTTCATTGAAAATGAAGGAAAAAACAAGAAATATATTAACTTTTTATTGCAATTCATTTTTCTTTTCTCTCAAAATTGCATAAATTATCCCTTTTTCAGTGTTTTTAAGAGAAT
>JAHFWG010000401.1:33930-50521 GCA_020233015.1 Callinectes sapidus | reverse complement strand
TAAAATCTTATCTAAGAAGGACCATCTTTCTTTAGTTAAGAAGAAAGGAATATATGCCATTTCACGAAAAAAGTTCCTTTTCACCGAAAGAGTAGATTTTTCGATTATTTTCTGCTTATTTCATGGTTTTCATAAAAAAAATAAATAAAAAACAATGTATATTGCGACATTATACGATTTTCTCCAAAATTTCACAAATGACGTGTTTTTCAATGTTTTTAGGAGTATTAACGGCATTTTACACAAAAACCCTTTTTACAAGCTTTATATATGTAATTTGTATAAATTCAAAATTTCTGCCTAAAAAGTGACATTTTCAATGTTTTTATCTTATTTTCATTTGTTGGTGCAAAAAAACCAAAAAATACATTCTTATGTGGGACAATATTTCTTTTCCCTAAAATTGCATAAACTACCCATTTGTATGTATATATCCTTATTTTACGATAATATATTTTTTTCTCTAATACTGCATAAATGACCCTTTTGTCAATGATTTTCAGAGATTTAGAAAGAAAGTATGTTTTTACATACATAAGTGAGTTTTTCAGTAATTTTCTTTTAATTTTCATATTTTAATTAAAAACAAGACAAATACACTATATATATATTTTCTCTTTAAAGTTACATAAACTACCCTATTTAAACCTTTTTGTTGGTTTTAACAACATTTTCAAGAAAATTCCTTTTTCATCTTACATAAAATGTAATACAAGCCATTTCAATGAAAATAATAGATATTTCTATTGGAAAAATATTTTTCAGTATATTTGCTTTCAATTTCCATATTTATTTTGAAAATAAAAGAAAAAGGAAGAGATATATTTACTTTTTATTGCAATTTATTTTTTTCTCTCAAAATTGCATTTTTAGCGTTTTTAGGAGAATTAACATCTCATCTAAAAAAGATCGTCTTTTTTTTTTAGTTAAGAAGAAAGGGATATATGCCATTTAACGAAAAAAGTTCCTTTTCACCAAAAATGAAGATTTTTCGATGATTTTATGCTTATTTCAATGTTTTCATAAAAAAAAAAAAAAAAAAAAAACAATGAATGCTGCGACAGTATACTTTTTTCTCAAAAATTTAATAAATAACGTGTTTTTCAACTTTTTTAGGAGTATTAACGGCATTTTACACAAAACCCACATTTAAGAGTACAATATATGCAATTTGTATAAAGAAAATTTTTCTGCTTAAAAAATGATTTTTTCAATGTTTTTATCTTATTTTCATTTGTTGGTGGAAGAAAAGCAAAAGATACATTCTTTTTTGCGACAATATTTATTTTCTCTAAAATTGCACAAACTACCTATTTTTATGTTTTTATCCATATTTTACGATAATATATTTTTTTCTCTAAAACTGCATAAATGATCTTTTTGTCAATGTTTTTCTCTAAAACTGCATAAATGATCTTTTTGTCAATGTTTTTCAGATATTTAGAAAACAAGTATGTTTTTACATCCAAAAGTGAGTTTTTCAATAATTTGCCTTTAATTTTTAATATTTTAATTAAAAACAAGACCAATACACTATATATTTTTTTCTCTTCAAAGTTACATAAACTATCCTATATAAACCTTTTTTTTTGGTTTTAACAACATTTTAAAGAAAATTCCTTTTTCATCTTGCATAAAATGTAATACAAGCCATTTCAAGGAAAAAAAATTTCTATTTCTATTAGAAAAAAAGATTTTTCAGTGTATTTGCTTTCAATTTTTATGTTTTGATTGAAAAAGAAAGAAAAAGGAAGAGATATATTTACTTTTTATTGCAATTAAATTTTTTCTCTCAAAATTGCATAAATTATCCCTTTTTTAGCGTTTTTAGGAGAATTAACATCTCATCTAAGAAATACCATCTTTTTTTAAATTAAGAAGAAAGGAATATATGCCATTTCACTAAAAAAGTTCCATTTTACCGAAAAAGTAGATTTTTCGATGATTTTATGCTTATTTCATTGTTTTCATGAAAAATAAACAAAAAACAATGAATCATGCGACAATATACTTTTTTCTAAAAAATTTCATAAATGATGTGTTTTTCACCGTTTTTAGGAGTATTAACGGCATTTTACAGAAAACACTATTTTAAGAGTATAATATATGCAATCTGTATAAAGAGAAAATTTCGGCTTAAAAAGTTACTTTTTCAATGTTTTTATCTTTTTTTTTCATTTGATGGTGGAAGAAAACAAAAAAATACAATTTTTTAGGGACAAAATTCCTTTTCTCTAAAATTGCACAATCAACCCATTTTTGTGTTTTTATCCTTATTTTACGATAATATATTTTTTCTCTAAAACTGCATAAATGACCATTTTTTAATGTTTTTCAAAGATTTAGAAAAAAAGTATGTTTTTACATCCAAAAGTTAGTTTTTCAGTAATTTTCTTTAATTTTCATATTTTAATTAAAAACAAGACCAATACACTATATATATTTTTTTCTCTTTAAAGTTACATAAACTACCCTATTTAAAACTTTTAATTGTATATAAAAACATTTTGAAGAAAATCCCTTTTTCATGTTACAAAAAATGTAACACAAGCAATTTTAATGAAATAAATATACCATTGTTTTAGAAAAAGGATTTTTTGGTGTGTTTGCTTTACATTTCCATGTTTTTATTTAAAATGAAGGAAAAAGAAAGAAATATATTAAATGTTTATTGCAATTCATTTTTTCTCTCAAAATTGCATAATATATGCCTTTTTCAGCGTTTTTAGGAAAATTAACATCAAATCAAAGAAAGGCCATTTTTTTTAGTTCAGAAGAAATATTATATGCCATTTAACGAAAAATGATAGTTTTCATTGAAAAAGTAGATTTTTCGATGATTTTCTGCTTATTTCATTGTTTTCATAAAAAAATAAACTAAAAACAATGAATACTGCGACAATATACTTTTTTCTCAAAAATTTCATAAATAAGGTGTTTTTCTACGTTTTTAGGAGTACTAACGGCATTTTACACAAGACCCCGTTTTACAAGTATAATATATGCAATTTGTATAAAGACAAAATTTCTGCTAAAAAAGTGACTTATTCAATGTCTTTATCTTATTTTCATTTGTTGGTGGAAGAAAACCAAAAAAATACATTCTTTTTTGCAACAATATTTCTATTCTCTAACAAACTACCCATTTTTATGTTTTTATCCTTATTTTACGATAATATTTTTTTTCTCTAAAACTGCATAAATGACCTTTTTTATAATGTTTTTCAGAGATTTAGAAAAAAAGTATGCTTTTACATCCAAAAATGAGTTTTTCAGTAATTTTCTTTTTAATTTTCATGTTTTAATTAAAAACAAGACCAATATACTAGATATTTTTTCCTTTTTAAAGTTACATAATCTACACTATTTAAAACTTTTATTTGCTTATAAAAAGCATTTTGAAGAAAATCCCTTTTTCATGTTACAAAAAATGTAATACAAGCATTTTCAAAGAAATAAATATACATTTCTTTTAGAAAAACGATTTTTCAGTGTTTTTTTCTTTACATTTCCATGTTTTAATTGAAAATGAAGGAAAAACCAAGAAACTTTTTATTGCAATTCATTTATTTTCTCTCAAAATTTCATAAATTAACCCCTTTTCAGCGTTTTCAGGAAAATTTACATCTAATCTAAGAAAGACCATTTTTTTTTAGTTAAGAGGAAAGGAATATATGCCATTTAACGAAAAATGATACTTCTCATTGAAAAAAGTAGATTTTTCGATGATTTTTTGCTTATTTCATAGTTTTCATAAAAAAAATATACAAAAAACAATGAATACTGCGATAATATACTTTTTTCTCAAAAATTTCATTAACGAAGTGTTTTTAAACGTTTTTAGGAGTATTAACGGCATTTTACACAAAATCCCCTTTTACAAGTATAATATATGCAATTTGTATAAAGACAAAATTTCTGCTTTAAAAGTGACTTTTTCAATGTTTTTATCTTATTTTCATTTGATGGTGGAAGAAAACCAAAAAAATACATTTTTTTTTGCGACAATATTTCTTTCCTCTAAAATTGCACAAACTACCCATTTTTATGTTATTATCCTTACTTTACGACAATATTTTTATTCTCTAAAACTTCATAAATGACCTTTTTTTAAATGTTTTTTAGAGATTTAGAAAAAAAGTATGTTTTTACATCCAAAAGTGAGTTTTTCAGTAATTTTCTTTTAATTTTCATGTTTTAATTAAAAACAAGACCAATATACTAAATATTTTATTCTCTTTTAAATTACATAAACTGCTCTATTTAAATCTTTTTATTGGTTTTAACAACATTTTGAAGAAAATCTCTTTTTCATGTTACATAAAATGTAATACAAGCTATTTCAATGAAAAAATATATGTATTTCTTTTTGAAAAAGGATTTTTTAGTGTGTTTTTTCCTTACATTTCCATGTTTTCATTGAAAATGAAGGAAAAAACAAGAAATATATTAACTTTTTATTGCAATTCATTTTCTTTTCTCTCAAAATTGCATAAATTATCCCTTTTTCAGCGTTTTTAAGAGAATTAACACCTTATCTAAGAAACACTATCTTTGTTTAGTTAAGAAGAAAGGAATATATGCCATTTCACGAAAAAGTTCCTTTTTACAGAAAGAGTAGATTTTTCGATTATTTTTTGCCTATTTCATGGTTTTCATAAAAAAATTCCTTTTCTCTAAAATTGCACAAACTACCCATTTTTGTGTTTTTATCCTTATTTTACGATAATATTTTTTTTCTCTAAAACTGCATAAATGACCTTTTTTTTAATGTTTCTCAGAGATTTAGAAAAAAAGTATGTTTTTACATCGAAAAGTTAGTTTTTCAGTAATTTTCTTTTAATTTTCAAGTTTTAATTAAAAACAAGACCAATATACTATATGTTTTTTTCTCAATAAAAAGGTTTAAGTAGGGTAGTTTATGTAACATTAAAGAGAAAAAAATATATAGTGTATTGGTCTTGTTTTTAATTAAAATATTAAAATTAAAAGAAAATTACTGAAAAACTCACTTGTGGATGTAAAAACATACTTTTTTTTTATAAATCTCTAAAAAACATTGACAAAAGGGTCATTTATTATGTTTTAGAGAAAAAAAAATTATTATCGTAAAATAAGGATATATACATAAAAATGGGTTGTTTGTGCAGTTTTAGGGAAGAGAAATATTGTCGCACAAAAGAATGTATTTTTTTGTTTTATTCCACCAACAAATGAAAATAAGATAAAAACATTGAAAAAGTAACTTTATAGGCAGAAATTTTGTATTTATACAAATTACATATACCACACTTGTAAAAAGGGGTTTTCTGTAAAATGCCGTTAATACTCCTAAAAATGGTGAAAAACACGTCATTTATGAAGTTTTGGAGAAAATAGTATAATGTCGCAATATACATTGTTTTTTTATATTTTTTATTAAAACCATGAAATAAGCAGAAAATAATCGAAAAATCTACTCTTTCGGTGAAAAGGAACTTTTTTCGTGAAATGGCATATATTCCTTTCTTCTTAACTAAAGAAAGATGGTCTTTCTTAGATAAGATGTTTATTCTCCTAAAAACGCTGAAAAAGGGATAGTTTATGCAATTTTGAGAGAATAAAAACGAATTGCAATAAAAAGTTAATATATTTCTTGTTTTTTCCTTCCTTTTCAATGAAAACATGGAAATGTAAAGAAAAAAAACATTGAAAAATTCTTTTTAAAAAAGAAATACATATATTTTTTCATTGAAAAAGTATTACAATTTATGTAACATGAAAAAGAGAATTTCTTCAAAATGTTGTTAAAACCAATAAAAAAGGTTTAAATAGGGTAGTCTATGTAATTTAAGGAGAAAAAAATATTTACTATATTGGTCTTGTTTTTAATTAAAACATGAAAATTAAAAGAAAATTACTGAAAAACTCACTTTTAGATGTTAATAAATACTTTTTTTCTAAATATCTGAAAAACATTAAAAAAAGGTCATATATGCAAGTTTAGATAAAAAAAATTATTTATCGTAAAATAAGGATAAAAACATAAAAAATGGGTAGTTTGTGCAATTTTAGAGAATAGAATTATTGTCGCAAAAAAATGTATGGTTTTCTTCCACCAACAAATGAAAATAAGATAAAAACATTGAAAAAGTCACTTTTTAAGCAGAAATTTTGTCTTTATACAAATTGCATATATTATACTTGTAAAAGGGGGTTTTGTGTAGAATGCCGTTAATACTCCTAAAAACGTTGAAAAACACTTCATTTATGAAATTTTTGAGAAAAAAGTATATTGTCGTAGAATTCATTATTTTTTGTTTATTTTTTTATGAAAATAATGAAATAAGCAGAAAATCATCGAAAAATCTATTTTTGAATGAAAAGTATCATTTTTCGTTAAATAACATATATTCCCTTCTTCTTAACTTAAAAAAAAAAAGGTCTTTCTTAGATTAGATGTTAATTTTCCTAAAAGCGCTGAAAAAGGGTTATATTATGGAATTTTGAGAGAAGAAAATGAATTACAATAAAAAGTTAATACATTTCTTGCTTTTTCCTTCATTTTCAATCAAAAATTGGAAATGTAAAGAAAAAACACTGAAATATCCTTTTTCTAAAATAAATATATATTATTTTCATTGAAATGGCTTGTATTACATTTAATGTAACATGAAAAAGGGATTTTCTTCAAAATGTTGTTAAACCCAATAAAAAGGTTTAAATAGGGTAGTTTATGTAACTTTAAAGAGAAAAAAAAAACATATAGTGTATTGGTCTTGTTTTTAATTTAAAAATGAAAATTAAATGAAAATTACTGAAAAACTCACTTTTGGATGTAAAAACATACTTTTTTTCTAAATCTCTGGAAAACATTGAAAAAAGAGTCATTTATGCAGTTTTAGACAAAAAAATATATTATCGTAAAATTAGGATAAAAACATAAAATTTTAGAGAAAAGAAATATAGTCGCTAAAAATAATGTTTTTTTTTTCTTCCATTAACAAATGAAAATAAAATAAAAACATTGAAAAAATAACTTTTTAGGCAGAAATTTTGTCCTTTTACAAATTGTATATATTATACTTGTAAAAGCGGGTATTGTGTAAAATGCCGTTAATACTCCTAAAAACGTTGAAATACACGTCATTTATGAAATTTTTGAGAAAAAAGTATCTTGTCGCAATATTCATTGTTTTTTGTTAATTTTTATGAGAAAAATGAAAGAGGCAGAAAATCATCGAAAAATCTACATTTTCGTTGAAAAAGAAATTTTTTTTCGTGAAATGGCATATATTCCTTTCTTCTTAACTATAATTATATGGTCTTTCTTAGATGAGATGTTAATTCTCCTAAAAACGCTGAAAAATGGATAATTTATGCAATTTTGAGAGAAAAAATGAATTGCAAAAAATAGTTAGTATATTTTTTGCTTTTTCCTTCATTTTCAATCAAAACATGGAAATGTAGAGCAAAAACACTGAAAAATCCTTTTTTTTTTTTTTTTAAAGAAATATATATATTTTTCATTGAAATGGCTTGTACTCCATTTTATGTATCATGAAAAAGATATTGTCTTCAAAATGTTGTTAAAAGCATGAAAAGGTTTAAATAACTTTAAAGAGAAAAAACATAATTTATTGATCTTGTATTTAATTAAAATAAAAATTAAAAGAAGATTACTGAAAAACTGACTTTTGGATCTATAAACATACTTTTTTTTCTATATCTCTGAAAAACATTGAAAAAAAGGGTCATATATACATTTTTAGAGAAAAAAATGTTTATCGTTAAATAAGGATAAAAACATAAAAATGAGTAGTTTGTGCAATTTTAGAGAAAAGAAATACTGTCGCAAAAGACCACCAACAAATGAAAATAAGATAAAAACATTGAAAAAGTCACTTTTTAGGCAGAAATGTTGTCTTTATACAAATTGCATATATTATACTCTTAAACGGGGGTTTTGTGTAAAATGCCGTTAATACTCCTAAAAACGTTGAAAAACACGTCATTTATAAAATATTTAAGAAAAAATATATTGTCGCAGTATTCATTGTTTTTTGTTTATTTTTTTAATGAAAACAATGAAATAAGCAGAAAATCATCCAAAAATCTACTCTTTTGTGTTAAAGGAACTTTTTTCCTCATATGGCATATATTCCTTTCTATTTAACTGAAAAATGATGGTCTTTCTTAGATGAGATGTTTATTCTCCTAAAAACGCTGAAAAAGGGATTATTTATGGAATTTTGAGAGAAAAAATGAATTGCAATAAAAAGATAATATATTTCCAGCTTTTTTCTTCATTTTCAATCAAAACAACATTTTGAAGAAAATCCCTTTTTCATGTTACAAAAAATGTAATAAAAGCCATTTCTAGGAAAAAATATATATATATTTCTTTTAGGAAAAGGATTTTTCAGTGTTTTTTTGTTTTCATTTCCATGTTTTGATTAAAAATAGAGGAAAAAGCAAGAAATATATTAACTTTTTATTGCAATCAATTTTTTTCTCTCAAAATTGCATAAATTATCCCCTTTCCAGCGTTTTTGGATGAATTAATATCTTATCCTAGAAAGACCATCCTTTTTTAGTTCAGAAAAAATAATCCATTTTACGAAAAGAGTTTCTTTTCACCGAAAAAGATATTTTTTCGATGATTTTCTGCTTATTTCATTGTTTTCATAAAAAAAATAAACAAAAAAACGCTGAATATTGCGACAATATACTTTTTTCTGAAAAAAATCATATATGACATGTTTTTCATCGTTTTTATAAGTATTAACGCCATTTTAAACAAAACCTTTTTTTACAAGGATAGTACATGCAATATGAATATGGAAGAAAATTCTGCCTAAAAAGTGACTTTTACAATGCTTTTTACTTATTTTCATTTGTTGGGGGAAGAAAACCAAAAAAATACATTCTTTTTCTCTACAATATTTTTTTACTCTAAAATTGCACAAATTACCTTTTTTTTATACTTTTATTATTATTTTACGATAATATATTTTTTTCTCTAAAACTGCATAAATGACCCTTTTTTCACTGTTTTTCGGAGATTAACAAATTTTCAAGGAAAACCATCTCTTTTACGAAAAAAATATGATTTAACACCAAAAGTCATTTTTTAATAATTTTCTATTGATTTCAATGTTTCGATTAAAAACAAGAAAATAAACACTATATGTATACATTTTCTTTCTCTGAAACTGTATAGAGTACCCATTTTTAAACTTTTCGGACGTTTAGAAATATTTTGCAGAAAACAACTTTTGATGTTACAATATACTTTTTTTTATCTAAAATTTCATAAATTAGTTTTTTTTCAGTTTTTAAGAGTATTAACGGCATTTTACACAAAACCCCCCTTTTACAAGTATAACATATGCGATTTGAATTATCCATTTTCAACGTTTTTAAGAGTTTTACAATATTTTTAAGAGAAATCCATCTTCCCTTAGAAAAAAAAAGTATGTTTTTACCTCCAAAAGTGAGTTTTTCAGGAATTTTCTTCGAATTTTCATATTTTAATTAAAAACATAAACAATACGCTATAGCGTATTGATTTTCTCTTTAAAATTACATAAACAACCCTATTTAAACCTTTTTATTGGTTTTAACAACATTTTGAATAAAATCCCTTATTAACGTTACATTAAATGTAATACAAACCATTTCAAGGGAAAAAATATATATTTTTTTTTGAAAATTTTTTTTCAGGGTTTTTCTTTTATTTCCATGTTTTGATTGAAAATGAAGGAAAAAGCAAGAAATATATTAAATTTTTATTGCAATTCATTTTTTTCTCTCAAAATGGCATAAATTATCTCCTTTCCAGCGTTTTTAGGAGGATTAACATCTTATCTTAGAAAGACCATCTTTAAATTAGTTTAGAAAAAAGGAATATATGCCTTTTCACGAAAAAAAAGTTCTTTTTCCCCGAAAAAGTGAATTTTTCGATGATTTTCTGCTTAATTCATTGTTTTCATAAAAAAAAACACTGAATATTGCGACAATATACTTTTTCTGAAAAAAATAAAAAATGACGTGTTTTTCAACGTTTATAGGAGTATTAACGCCATTTTAAACAAAACCCTTTTACTAGTATAATATATGCAATTTGAATAAAGAAGAAAATTTTGCCTAAAAAGTTCCTTTTTCAATGTTTTTTTCTTATTTTCATTTGTTGGTGGAAAAAAAAAAAACATTATTTTTCTCGACAATATTTTTTTTCTCTAAAATTACACAAATTACCAATTTTTATGCTTTTTCCCTATTTTACAATAATAATTTTTTTCTCTAAAACTGCATTAATGACAATTTTTTCAATGTTTTTCGGAGATTTACAACTTTTCAAGAAAAACCATCTTTTTTACGAAAAAAATATGATTTTACACCAGTAATTTTTTAATAATTTTCTATTGATTTCAATGTTTTGATTAAAAACAACAAAATAAACACTATATACATTTTCTTTCTCATAAACTGTACAAAGTACGCATTTTTAACCTTTTTGGACGTTTAAAAATATTTTGTAGAAAACAACTTTTTAATTTAACAATATACTTTTTTTTATCTAAAATTTCATTGATTATGTTTTCTTCAGTGTTTAACAGTATAACGGCATTTTACACAAAACCCCCTTTTACAATTATAACATATGCGATTTATATTATCCATTTCTCAACGTTTTTAAGGGTTTTACAATATTTTTATGACAAATACATCTTCCCATAGAAAAAAAAGGATGTTTTTAAATCCAAAAGTGAGTTTTTCAGTAATTTTCTTTTAATTTCCGTGTTTAAATTAAAAATATGAACAATACGTTATAGCGTATTGTTTTTCTCTTTAAAGTTACTTAAACTATCGTATTTAACCCTTTTTATTGGTTTTAACAACATTTTGAAGAAAATGCCTTTTTAATGTTACATTAAATGTAATACAACCTATTTCAAGGGAAAAAAATATATATTTCTTTTAGAAAAAGGATTTTTGATTGTTTTTTCTTTTCATTTCCATGTTTTGATTGAAAATGGATGAAAAAGCAAGAAATATATTAACTTTTTATTGCAATTCATTTTTTTCTCTCAAAATTGCATAAATTATCCTCTTTCCAGCGTTTTTAGGAGGATTAACATCTTATCGTAGAAAGACCATCTTCTATTTAGTTGAGAAAAAGGAATATATGCAATTCCACGAAAAAAGTTCCTTTTCACCGAAAAAGTGAATTTTTTGATGATTTTCTTCTTATTTCATTGTTTTCATCAAAAATAAACGAAAAACTCCTAATATTGCGACAATATACTTTTTCTGGAAAAAATCATAAATGACGTGTTTTTCAACGTTTTTAGGAGTATTAACGCCATTTTATATAAAACCCCTTTTACAAGTATAATTTTTGCAATTTGAATAAAGAAGAAAATTATGCCTAAAAAGTTACTTTTTCAATTTTTTTTTTCTTATTTTCATTTGTTGGTGGAAGAAAACCAAAAATATACATTCTTTTCTCGACAATATTTTCTTTCTCAAAAACTGAACAAAAATTACCTATATTTTTGCTTTTATCCTTGTTTTACTATAATATATTTTTTTTCTCTAAAACTGCATAAATTCACCCTTTTTTCAATGTTTTTCGGAGATTTTCAACTTTTCAAAGAAAACCATCTCTATCACGAAAAACTATGATTTACACCAAAAGTCATTTTTTAATAATTTTCTATTGATTTCAATGTTTTGATTTAAAACAAGAAAATAAACACTATATTCATTTTTTTTTCTCTGAAACAGTACAAAGTGCGCATTTTTAACCTTTTTGGACGTTTAAAAATATATTGTAGGAAACAACTTTTTCAAGTTACAATAAACTTTTTTTATCTAAAATTTCAAAAATTAGGTTTTCTTTAGTTTTTAAGAGTATTAACAGCATTTTACGCAAAACCCCCCTTTACAAATATAACATATGCGATTTGAATTATCCATTTTATAACGTTTTTAAAGGTTTTACAATATTTCTTGGAAAAATCCATCTTCCCTTAGGAAAAAAAAAGTTTTTACCTCCAAAAGTGAGTTTTTCAGTAATTTTCTTCGAATTTTCATGTTTTAGTTAAAAACATGAACAATACCCTATAGCGTATTGTTTTTCTCTTTAAAGTTACATAAACTACCCAATTTAAACATTTTTATTGGTTTTAAAAAATTTTTCAAGAACTCCCTTATTAATGTTATATTAAATGTAATACAAGCCATTTCAAGGAAAAAAAAAATATATATATTTTTCTTTAAAAAAAAGTATTTTTCAGTGTTTTTCTTTTCATTTCCATGTTTTCATTGACAATGAAGGACAAAGCAAGAAATATATTAAGTTTTTATTGCAATCCATTTTTTTCTCTCAAAATTGCATAAATTATCCCCTTTCCTGCATTTTTAGGAGAATTAACATCTTATCTTACAAAAACCATCTTTTATTTAGTTCAAAAAAAGGAATATATGGCATTTCACAAAAAAAAATTCTTTTTCACCCAAAAACTGAATTTTTCGATGATTTTCTGTTTATTTCATTGTTTTTTTTATCAGAAAATAAACAAAAAACACTGAATACGAAGGAAAAAGCTTAACTTTTTATTGCAATTCATTTTTTTTCTCTCAAAATTGCATAAATGATCCCCTTTCCAATGTTTTTAGGAGAATTAACATCTTATCATAGAAAGACCATCTTTTATTTAGTTCAGAAAAAAAGAATATATGCCATTTCACGAAAAAAGTTCCTAATCACCGAAAAAGTGAATTTTTTGATGATTTTCTGCTTATTTCATTGTTTTCATAAAAAAATAAACAAAAAACACTGAATATTGCGACAATATACTTTTCTGAAAAAAAATCATGAATGACGTGTTTTTCAACGTTTTTAGGGGTATTAACGCCATTTTAAACAAAACCCTTTTACTAGTATTATATATGGAATTTGAATAAAGAAGAAAATTCTGCCTAAAAAGTTACTTTTTCAATGATTTTTTCTTATTTTCATTTGTTGGTTGAAGAAAACCAAAAAAATACATTCTTTTTCTCGACAATATTTTTTGTTCTCTAAAATTGCACAAATTACCTATTTTTATGCTTTTATCCTTATTTTACGATAATATATTTTTTCTCTATAACTGCATAAATGACAATTTTTTCAATGTTTTTCGGAGATTTACAACTTTTCAAGGAAAACCATCTCTTTTACGAAAAAAAAATATGAATAGACACCAAAAGTCATTTTTTAATACTTTTCTATTCATTTCAATGTTTTGATTAAAAACAAGAAAATAAAAAATACATTTTCGTTCTCTGAAACTGTACAAAGAACGGATTTTTAACCTTTTTGGATGTTTAGAAATATTCTGTAAAACATCTTTTTCATGTTACAATATACTTTTTTTTTATCTAAAAATTCATAAATTAGGTTTTCTTTAGTTTTTAAGAGTATTAACGGCATTTTACACAAAACCCCCTTTTACAAGTAAACCATATGCTATTTGAATTATCCATTTTTCAACGTCTTTCAAGGCTTTATAATATTTTTATAACAAATCCATCTTCCTCTAGAAAAAAAATGTATGTTTTTACCTCCAAAAGTGAGTTTTTCAGTAATTTTCTTCGAATTTCCATGTTTTAATTAAAAACACGAACAATATGCTATAGCGTATTGTTTTTTTATTTAAAGTTACATAAACTACCCTATTTAAATCTTTTTATTGGTTTTAACAACATTTTGAAGAAAATCCCTTTTTAATGTTACATTAAATGTAATACAAGCCATTTCAAGGCAAAAAAATATATATTTCTTTTAGAAAAAGGATTTTTCAGTGTTTCTTCTTTTTTTTTTCCATGTTTTTATTGAAAATGAAGAAAAAAGCAAGAGATTTATTAACTTTTTATTGATATTCTTTTTTTTCTCTCAAAATTGCATAAATTATCCCCTTTCCAGCGTTTTTAGGAGAATTAACATCTTATCTTAGAAAGACCACCTTTTATTTAGTTCAGAAAAAGAGAATATATACCATTTCACAAAAAAAGTTCCTTTTCACCGAAAAAGTGAATTTTTCGTTGATTTTCTGCTTATTTCATTGTTTTCATCAAACAATAAACAAAAACACTGAATATGACAATATACTTTTTCTGAAAAAAAAAAATAAATAAATGAATAAATTTTCAATATTTTTTTCGTATTTTCATTTGTTGGTGGAAGAAAACCAAAAAAATATATTCCTCTTCTCGACAATATTTTTTTCTCTAAAATTGCACAAATTACCTATTTTTATGCTTTTATCCTTATTTTACGATAATAATTTTTTTTTCTCTAAAACTGCATAAATGAACCTTTTTTCAATGTTTTTCAGAGATTTACAGCTTTTCAAGGAAAACCATCTCTTTTACGAAAAAAATATGATATGACACCAAAAGTAATTTTTTAATCATTTTCTATTGACTTCAATGTTTTGATTAAAAACAAGAAAATAAACACTATATAAATTTTCTTTTTCTCAAAGTGTACAAAGTACTCATATTTAACTTTTTTGGACGTTTAAAAATATTTTGTAGAAAACCATTTTTTCATGTTAAAATATACTATTTTATTTAAAATTTCATAAATAAGTTTTTAAAGTTTTTAAGAGTATTAACGGAATTTTACACAAAACCTTCTTTTACAAGTATAACATATGTGACTTGAATAATCCATTTTTCAACGTTTTTAAGGGTTTTACAATATTTTTATGACAAATCAATCTTCCCTTAGAAAAAAAAAAAAAATGTTTTTACCTCCAAAAGTGAGTTTTTCAATTATTTTCTTTCAATTTCCATGTTTTAATTAAAAACATTAACAATACTCTATAGCGTATTGTTTTTCTCTTTAAAGTTTCATAAACTACCCTATTTAAACCTTTTTATTGGTCTTAGCAACTTTTTGAAGAAAATTCCTTTTTAATGTTACATTATATACTATCTCTACAATAAAAATTGGAAATTAGTCAATTGTACCTTTAGTGTTTCTAACATGTACTACCTCCAATTACATTATAAATGTAATATTACCAGTCATGTATTTATGTATTATATTATTATCATTATTATTATTATTATTATTATTATTATTATTATTATTATTATTATTATTAGTAGTAGTAGTAGTAGTAGTTGTAGTAGTAGTAGTATCATTGTTATTATTGTTATCATTATTATTATTACTATTATTATTATTTTTTTTTTATTTTATTATTATATCGTTATTATTATTACTATTATTAACATCATTATCATCATCATTATTATCATTATTACAATCATTACTATTGTTATTATTATTATATTATTATTATTACGATTAGTATTATTATCACTTTTTATCATTATTACTACTACTACTACTATTGTTATTACTGTTACTATTATTACCTTTATCATTATTCCTACTACTACTTACTACTACTATTGTTATTATTAATACTATTATTATTATTATTATTATTATTATTATTATTATTATTATTATTATTATTATTATTATGACTATTATATTGGTCATTGTTATTAGCATTATCATTATTATAATTATCTTTATTTATCTTATTATTAATATGATTGTTATCATAAAAATTCTACTTTCATCACTCTATGTACATAGTTGTCCCCCTCTTGTTTCTGTTTATTGAGTATTCCTTTTCTTGTTTTGTGTCCTTTAAGATACATAAATAACAACCTTTCTGTTGCCTTAAAAGCTTAAAGCTTTAACATTGCCTTCTTGCTCTTTTACATTATAAATTAATTGTAAATGATGTATTGTTAATAGCAAGTATATTAGAGTGTTTCAAAATGTTTCAAAGTGTTTTCCACTGTTCCCAATACGCCGTGTTCGGTCCATGTTCTCTCAAAATGTGGTCTGCGAATTTGAACTGTCTTACCAGTGTTCTCTTCTTTGTTGTAGGAATCGTTGTAGGAATCACATTTTCACTGTTTCAAGAATTTTCATCATATTCTTTATCGTCCGGACCTCAAAACCATACATTGATGTTGACCATACGTATCATGTGTGGATTCGTCCTCTTATTTATTGGTTCATGTTGATATTCGTCAAAATCTTCGTTAATCTTTTTTCTTCCGAATGCTGGATTTATTCTCTTTTTTTATACATCTTTTTGTCAGAATCTGCATTTTCTGTAACAATACTTCCCAAATATCTAAAGCCCTCCTTTTACTTTATTATTTGTCCTTGAATGATTATACATTGATATAAGTAATGTGGAAACGTCGAATTATTAACACGTAAGAAATGGAAATCATAAACGTTACAATTATATCAAGTGACATCTTAGAAGGACATATTCATTACAAGTTTATTGAAAGACAATATCGATGTCCATTTCGATATAGTAAGGTAGAGAGACGACTAGAAGTGTGTGTGTGTGTGTATGTGTGTGTGTGTGTGTGTGTGTGTGTGTGTGTGTGTGTGTGTGTGTGTGTGTGTGTGTGTGTGTGTTGTGTTTGTGTTGTGTGTGTGTGTGTGTGTGTGTGTGTGTGTGTGTGTGTGTGTGTGTGTGTGTGTGTGTGTGTGTGTGTGTGTGTGTGT
>JAHFWG010000401.1:14287-24401 GCA_020233015.1 Callinectes sapidus | reverse complement strand
AAAATCCTTTTTCTTAAAGAAATATATATGTTTCATTGAAATAGCTTGTGTTACATTTTATGTAACATTAAAAAGAGATTTTCTTCAAAATGTTGTTAAAACAAATAAAAAGGTTTAAATAGGGTAGTTTATGTAACTTTAAAGAGAAAAAAATATATAGTGTATTGGTCTTGTTTTTAATTAAAACATGAAAATTAAAAGAACATTACTGGAAAACTCACTTTTCGATGTAAAAACATTTTTTTTTTTTTTTCTAAAACTCTGAAAAATATTTAAAAAAAGGTCATTTATGCAGTTTTAGAGAATACAAATATTATTGTAAAATAAGGATAAAAACATATAAATGGGTAGTTTTTGCAATTTTAGAGAAAAGAAATAATGTTGTAAAAAAGAATGTATTTCTTTGGTTTTATTCCACCAACAAATGAAAATAAGATAAAAAACATTGAAAAAGTCACTTTTTAAGCAGAAATTTTGTCTTTATACAAGTTGCACATATTATACTTGTAAAAGGGGGTTTTGTGTAAAATGCCGTTAATACTCCTAAAAACGTTGAAAAACACTTCATTTATGATATTTTTGAAAAAAAATATATTGTCTCAGTATTCATTGTTTTTTGTTTATTTTTTTATGAAAACAATGATAAAAGAAGAAAATCATCGAAAAATCTACTTTTTCAATGAAAAGTATCATTTTTCGTTAAATGGCATATATTCCTATCTTCTTAACTAAAAAAAAATGGTCTTTCTTTGATTAGATGTTAATTTTCCTAAAAACGCTGAAAAAGGGATATATTATGCAGTTTTCAGAGAAAAAAATGAATTGCAAATAACAGTTAATATATTTCTTGCTTTTTCCTTAATTTTAAATCAAAACATGGAAATGAAAAGCAAACACACTGAAAAATCCTTTTTCTAAAAGAATTGTATATTTATTTCATTGAAATTGCTAGTGTTACAATTTTTGTAACATGAAAAAAGGATTTTCTTCAAAATGTTTTTATAAGCAATTAAAAGTTTTAAATAGGGTAGTTTATGTAACTTTAAAGAGAAAAAATATATAGTGTATTGGTCTTGTTTTTAATTAAAATATGAAAATTAAAAGAAAAAAACTGAAAAACTATTTTTTGGATGTAAAAACATACTTTTTTCTAAATCTCTGAAAAACATTAAAAAAAGGGTCATTTATGCAGTTTTAGAGAAAAAAATATATTATCGTAAAATAAGAATAAAAACAAAATGTCGCAAAAAAAATTTATTTTATGGTTTTCTTCCACCATCAAATGAAAAAAAAGACAAAAACATTGAAACAGTAACTTTTTGAGCCGAAATTTTCTCTTTATACAAATTGTATATATTATACTCTTAAAATAGTGTTTTGTGTAAAATGCCGTTAATACTCCTAAAAGCGTTGAAAAACACGTCATTTATGAAATTTTTGAGAAAAAAGTATATTGTCGCAGGATTCATTGTTTTCTGTTTATTTTTCATGAAAACAATGATATAAGCATAAAATCATCAAAAAAACTACTTTTCCAATAAAAAGGAACTTTTTTAGTGAAATGGCATATATTCCTTCTTAACAAAAAAAAAAGATGGTCTTTCTTAGATGAGATGTTAATTCTCCTGAAAACGCTAAAAAAGGGATAATTTATTCAATTTTGAGAGAAAAAAATGAATTGCAATAAAAAGTAAATATATCTCTTCCTTTTTCTTTCATTTTCAATCAAAACATGGAAATTGAAAGCAAATACACTGAAAAATCTTTTTTCTAATAGAAATATATATATTTTTTCATTGAAATGGCTTGTATTACATTTTATGTAAGATGAAAAATGAATTTTCTTCAAAATGTTGTTAAAACCAATAAAAAGGTTTAACTAGGATAGTTTATGTAACTTTGAAGAGAAAAAAATATATAGTGTATTGGTCTTCTTTTTAATTAAAATATTAAAAATTAAAGGAAAATTACTGAAAAATTCCCTTTTGGATGTAAAAACATATTTGTTTTCTAAATATCTGAAAAACATTGGCAAAAAGGTCATTTATGCAGTTTTAGAGAAAAAAATATATTATCGTAAAATATGGATGAAAACATAAAAATAGGTAGTTTGTGCAATTTTAGAGAAAAGAAATATTGTCGCAAAAAAGAAGGTATTTTTTTTGGTTTTCTTCCACCAACAAATGAAAATAAGTTAAAAGCATTGAAAAAGTCACTTTTTAGGCAGAAATTTTGTCTTTATACAAATTGCATATATTATACTTGTAAAAGGGGGTTTTGTGTAAAATGCCGTTAATACTCCTAAAAACGTTGAAAAACACTTCATTTATTAAATTTTTGAAAAAAAATAATATTGTCTCAGTATTCATTGTTTTTTGTTTATTATTTATGAAAACAATGAAATAAGCAAAAAATCATCGAAAGAGCTACTTTTTCAATGAAAAGTATCATTTTTCGTTAAATGGTATATATTCCTGTCTTCTTAACTAAAAAAAATGGTCTTTCTTTGATTAGATGTTAATTTTCCTAAAATCGCTGAAAAAGGGATATATTATGCAATTTTGAGAGAAAAAATGAATTGCAAAAAACAGTTAATATATTTCTTGCTTTTTCCTTCATTTAAATCAAAACATGGAAATGAAAAGCAAAAACACTGAAAAATCCTTTTTTTAAAAGAATTGTATATTTATTTCATTGAAATTGCTTGTGTTACATTTTTCGTAACATGAAGAAGGGATTTTCTTCAAAAAGTTTTTATAAGCAATTAAAAAATTTAAATAGGGTAGTTTATGTAACTTTAAAGAGAAAAAAAATATATAGTGTATTGGTCTTATTTTTAATTAAAATATGAAAATTAAAAGAAAATTACAGAAAAACTAACTTTTGGATGTAAAAACATACTTTTTTTCTAAATCTCTGAGAAATATTAAAAAAAGGGTCATTTATGCAGTTTTAGAAAAAAATATATATTATTGTAAAATAATGATAAAAACCTAAAAATGGGTAGTTTGTGCAGTTTTAGAGAAAATGAATTTTGTCGTAAAAATAATGTATTTTTTGGTTTTCTTCCACCACCAAATGAAAAAAAGATAAAAACCTTGAAAAAATAACTTTTTAAGCGGAAATTTTCTCTTTATACAAATTGCATATAATATACTCTTAAAATAGTGTTTTGTGTAAAATGCCGTTAATACTCTTAAAAACGTTGAAAAACACGTTATTTATGAAATTTTTAAGAAAAAAGTATATTATCGCAGGATTCATTGTTTTGTTTATTTTTCTTGAAAACAAAGAAATAAGCATAAAATCATCGAAAAATCTACTTTTTCGGTAAAAAGGACCTTTTTTAGTGAAATGGCATATATTCCTTTCTTCCTAACTAAAAAAAAGATGGTCTTTCTGAGATGAGATGTTAATCCTCCTAAAAACACTAAAAAAGGGATAATTTATGCAATTTTGAGAGAAAAAAATCAACTGCACTAAAAAGTAAATATATCTCTTCCTTTTTCTTTCATTTTCAATCAAAACCTGGAAATTGAAAGCAAATACACTGAAAAATCTTTTTTTCTAATAGAAGTATATATTTTTTTCATTAAAATGACTTGTATTACATTTTATGTAAGATGAAAAATGAATTTTCTTCAAAATGTTGCTAAAACCAATAAAAAGGTTTCAATAGGATAGTTTATTTAACTTTGAAGAGAAAAAAATATATAGTGTATTGGTCTTGTTTTTAATTAAAATATTAATAATTAAAGGAAAATTACTGAAAAACTCACTTTTGGATGTAAATACATATTTGTTTACTAAATATCTGAAAAACATTGACAAAAAGGTCATTGATGCAGTTTTAGAGAAAAAAAATATTATTATAAAATATGGATAAAAACATAAAAATAGGCAGGTTGTGCAATTTTAGGGAAAATAAATATTATCGCAAAAAAGAATGTATTTTTTGTTTTTTTTCCAACAAATGAAAATAAGATAAAAACATTGAAAAAATCACTTTTTAGGCATAAATTTTGTCTATATACAAATTGCATATATTGTACTCTTAAATGGGGGTTTTGTGTAAAATGCCGTTAATACTCCTAAAAACGTTGAAAACCACGTCATTTATGAAATTTTTGAGAAAAAAGTATATTGTCGCAGTATTCATTGTTTTTTTTTGTTTTTGTTTTTTTATGAAAACAGTGAAATAAGCATAATATCATGGAAAAATCAACTTTTGGGGTGAAAAGGAACTTTTTTCGTTAAATGGCATATATCCGTTTCTTCTTAACTAAAAAAAGATGGTCTTTCTTAGATGACATGTTAATTCTCCTAAAAAGGCTAAAATGCTATTTTGAGAGAAAAAAATAAATTGCAATAAAAAGTAAATATATCTCTTCCTTTTTCTTTCATTTTCAATCAAAACATGGAAATTGAAAACAAATACACTGAAAAATCTTTTTTCTATTAGAAATATATATTTTTTTCATTGAAATGGCTTGTATTACATTTTATGGAAAAAGAAAAAGGAATTTTTTTCAAAATGTTGTTAAAACCAACAAAAAGGTTTAAATAGGGTAGTTTTTGTAACTTTAAAAAAGAAAAAAAAATATATTGTATTTGTCTTGTTTTTAATTAAAATATGAAAATTAAAAGAAAATTACTGAAAAACTCACTTATGGATGTAAAAACATACTTTTTTTTCAAAATCTCTGAAAAACATTTACAAAAGGGTCATTTATGCAGTTTTAGAGAAAAAAAATATATTATCGTAAAATAAGGATATATACATACAAATGGGTAGTTTGTGCAATTTTAGGGAAAAGAAATATTGCCGCACAAAAGAATGTATTTTTTGGTTTTATTGCACCAAGAAATGAAAATAAGATAAAAACATTGAAAAAGTCACTTTTTAGGAAGAAATTTTGTATTTATACAAATTACATATATTACGCTTGTAAAAAGGGGTTTTGTGTAAAACGCCGTTAATACTCCAAAAAACGTTGAAAAACACGTCATTTGTGAAATTTTGGAGAAAATTGTATAATGTCGCAATATACATTGTTTTTTGTTTATTTTTTTATGAAAACCATGAAATCAGCAGAAAATCATCGAAAAATCTACTCTTTCGGTGAAAAGGAACTTTTTCCGTGAAATGGAATATATATTTTTCTTCTTAACTAAAGAAAGATGGTCTTTCTTAGATAAGATGTTAATTCTCCTAAAAACGCTGAAAAGGGAAAATTTATGCAATTTTGAGAGAAAAAAAAATGAATTGCAATAAAAAGTTAGTATATTTCTTGTTTTTTTCCTTCATTTTCAATGAAAACATGGAAATGTAAAGAAAAAACACTGAAAAATCCGTTTTCAAAAAGAAATACATATATTTTTCATTAAAATAGCTTGTATTACATTTTATGTAACATGAAAAGGGATTTTCTTCAATTTGTTGTTAAAACCAATAAAAAGGTTTAAATAGGGTAGTTTATGTAACTTAAAAGAGAAAAAAATATTAAGTATATTGGTCTTGTTTTTAATTGAAACATGAAAATTGAAAGATAATTACTGAAAAACTCACTTTTGGATGTAAAAACTTTTTTTTTTCTAAATCTCTGAAAAACATTAAAAAAAAAGGTCATTTATGCAGTTTTAGAGAATAAAAATATTATCGTAAAAAAGGACAAAAACAAAAATGGGTAGTTTGTGCAATTTTAGAGAAAAGAAATATTGTCGCAAAAAAGAATGTATTTTTTTGGTTTTCCTCCACCAACAAATGAAAATAAGATAAAAACATTGAAAAAGTCACTTTTTAAGCTGAAATTTTGTCTTTATACAAATTGCATATATTATACTTGTAAAAGGGGGTTTTGTGTAAAATGCTGTTAATACTCCTAAAAACGTTAAAAAACACGTCATTTGTTAAATTTTGGAGAAAATAGTATAATGTCGCAATATACATTGTTTTTTTTGTTTATTTTTTTATGAAAAACATAAAATAAGCAGAAAATAAACGAAAAATCTACTCGCGGTAAAAAGGAGCTTTTTCCGTGAAATGGCATATATTCCTTTCTTCTTAACTAAAGAAAGATGGTCATTCTTACATAAGGTGTTAATTCTCCTAAAAACGCTGAAAAAGGGATAATTTATGCAATTTTGTGAGAAAAAAAATGAATTGCAATAAAAAGTTAATATATTTTTTGTTTTTTCCTTCATTTTCAATGAAAGCATGGAAATGTAAAGAAAAAAACACTGAAAAATCCTTTTTCAACAAGAAATACATTTTTTTTTTCATTAAATTGGCTTGTATTATATTTTATGTAACATGAAAAAGAGGTTTTCTTAAAAATGTAGTTAAAACCAATAAAAAGGTTTAAATAGGGTAGTTTATGTAACTTTAAAGAGAAAAAAATATTTAGTATATTGGTCTTGTTTTTAATTAAAACATGAAAATTAAAAGAAAATTATTGGAAAACTTACTTTTCGATGTAAAACATACTTTTTTACTAAATCTCTGAAAAACATTAAAAAAAGGTCATTTATGCAGTTTTAGAGAAAAAAATATTATCGTAAAATAAGGATAAAAACATAAAAATGGGTATTTTTTGCAATTTAAAAAAAAAAAGAAACATTTTCGCAAAAAAGAATGTTTTTTTTTTGGTTTTCTTCCACCAACGAATGAAAATAAGATAAAAACATTGAAAAAGTCTTTTTACGCAGAAATTTTGTATATATACAAATTACATATATTACGCTTGTAAAAAGGAATTTTGTGGAAAATGCTGTTAATACTCCTATAAACGTTGAAAAACACGCGATTCGTGAAATTTTGGAGAAAATCGTATAATGTCGCAGTATTCATTGCTTTTTGTTAATTTTTTTTATGAAAACAATGAAATAAGCAGAAAATCATCGAAAATTCTACTTTTTCGGTGAAAAGGAACTTTTTTCCTGAAATGGCATATATTCCTTTCTTCTTAACTAAAAAAAGATGGTTTTTCTTAGATGAGATGTTAATTCTCCTAAAAACGCTGAAAAAAGGATAATTTATGCAATTTTGAGAGAAAAGAAAGAATTGCAAAAAAAGTTCATATATTTCTTGCTTTTTTCTTCATTTTCTATCAAAACATGGAAATGTAAAGCAAAAACACTGAAAAATTCTTTTTCTAAAAGAAATATATATTTTTGTCATTAAAAAGTTTTGTATTACATTTTATGTAACATAAAAAAAAGATTTTCTTCAAAATCTTGTTAAAACCAATAAAAAGGTTTAAATAGGGTAGTTTATGTAACTTTAAAGAAAAAAATATATATATAGTGTATTGGTACTGTTTTTAATTAGAATATGAAAATTAAAAGAAAATTACTGAAAAACTAACTCTTGGATGTAAAAACACACTTTTTTTAAAAAATTTCTGAAAAGCATTTAAAGTAGGGTCATTTATACAGTTTTAGAAAAAAATATATATATTATCGTAAAATAAGGATAAAAACGTAAAAAGGGGAAGTTTGAGCAATTTTAGAAAAAAAGCAATATTGTCGCAAAAAAGAATCTATTTTTTGGTTTTCTTCCACCAACAAAAGAAAATAAGATAAAAAAATTGAAAAAGTCACCTTTTAGGCAGAAATTTTGTCTTTATACAAATTTCATATATTATTCTTGTAAAAGGGGGTTTTGTGTAAAATGCCGTTAATACTGCGAAAAACGTTAAAAAAAACACGTCTTTTACGAAATTTTTTTGAAAAAAATATATTGTCGCAATATTGATGGTTTTTTGTTTAATTTTTGTGAAAACAATGAAATAAGCAGAAAATCATCGAAATATCTACTTTTTCAGTGAAAAAGAACTTTTTTCGTGAAGTGGCATATATTCCTTTCTTCTTAACTAAAAAAAGATGGTCTTTCTTAGATGAGATGTTAATTCTCCTATAACGCTGAAAAGGGGATAATTCATGCAATTTTAAGAGAAAAAAATGAATTTCAATAAAAAGTATAAAAAGTATATTTCTTGCTTTTTCCTTAATTTTCAATCAAAACATGGAAATGTAAAGAAAAAACACTGAAAAATCCTTTTTCTAATACAAATATATATTTTTCATTGAAATGGCTTGTATTACATTTTATGTAACATAAAAAAAAGGATTTTCTTCAAAGTGTTGTTAAAACCAATAAAAAGGTTTAAATAGGGTAGTTTCTGTACCTTTAAAAAGAAAAAAATATATAGTGTATTGGTCTTGTTTTTAATTAAAATATAAATATTAAAAGAAAATTACTGAAAAACTCACTTTTGTATGTAAAAACTTACTTTTTTCTAAATATCTTTAAAACATTGAAAAAAGGGTCATTTATGCAGTTTTTGAGAAAAAAATATATTATCGTAAAATAAGGATAAAAACATAAAAATGGGTAGTTTGTGCAATTTTAGAGAAAAGATGTATTATCGCAACCAAGAATGTATTTTTTGGTTTTCTGCAACCAACAAGTGAAAATAAGATAAAAACATTGAAAAAGTCACTTTTTAAGCAGAAATTTTGTCTGTATACAAATTCCATATATACTTGTAAAAGAAGGTTTTGTGTAAAATGCCGATAATGCTCCTAAAAACGTTGAAAAACACGTCATTTATGAAATTTTTGAGAAAAGACTATATTATCGGAGTATTCATTGTTTTTTTATATAAAAACAATGAAATAAGAAGAAAATCATCGAAAAATCTACTTTTTCGGTGAAAAGGAGTTTTTTTCGTGAAATGGCTTATATTCCTTTCTTCTTAACTCAAAAAAGATTGTCTTTCTTAGATGAGATGCTAATTCTCTTAAAAACACTGAAAAAGGGATAAATTATGCAATTTTGATAGAAAAAAATGAATTGCAATAAAAAGTTAATATATTTCGTGCTATTTCTTTCATTTTCAATCAAAACATGGAAATGTAAAGCAAAAACACTGAAAGTTCTTTTTTCTAAAAGAAATATATGTTCTTGTCATTAAAAAGGTTTGTATTACATTATATGTAACATAAAAAAAGATTTTCTTCAAAATGTTGTTAAAACCAATAAAAAGGTTAAAATAGGGTAGTTTATGTAACTTTAAAGAAAAAATATATATATATATATAGTATATTGGTCTTGTCTTTAATTAGAATATGAAAATTAAAAGAAAATTACTGAAAAACTAACTTTTGAATGTAAAAACATACTTTTTTCAAAATTTCTGAAAAACTTCTAGAAAAGGGTCATTTATGCAGTTTTAGAGAAAAAAATATATTATCGTAAAATAAGGATAAAAACATAAAATTGGAAAGTTTGTGTAATTTTAGAGAAAAGCAATATTGTCGAAAAAAAAGATGTATTATTTGGTTTTCTTCCACAAACAAAAGAAAATAAGATAAAAACATTGAAAAAGTCACTTTCTAGGCAGAAATTTTGTCCTTATACAAATTGCATATATTATACATGTAAAAGGGGGTTTTGTCTAAAATGCCGTTAATACTCCGAAAAACGTTGAAAAACACGTCTTTCATGAAATTTTTGAGAAAAGAGTATATTGTCGCAATATTCATGTTTTTCTGTTTAATTTTTGTGAAAACCATGAAATAAGCAGAAAATAATCGAAAAATCTATTTTTTCGGTTAAAAAGAACTCTTTTCGTGAAATGGCATATATTCCATTCTTATTAACTAAAAAAAGGTGGTCTTTCTTAGATGAGATGTTAATTCTACTAAAAACGCTGAAAAAGGGATAATTTATGCAATTTTGAGAGAAAAAATGAATTGCAATAAAAAGTTCATATATTTCTTGCTTTTTCATTCATTTTCAATCAAAAAATGGAAATGTAAAGCAAAACCACTGAAAAATCTTTTTTTCTAAAAGAAATATATATTTTTTTCATTGAAATGCCTTGTATTTCATTTTATGTAAAATAAAAAAGGAATTTTCTTTAAAATCTTGTTAAAACCAATAAAAAGGTTTAAATAGGGTAGTTTATTTAACTTTAAAGAGAAAAAATATATATAGTGAATTAGCGTTGTTTATAATTAAAATATGAAAATTAAAAGAAAATTACTGAAAACTCACTTTTGGATGTAAAAACATACTTTTTTCTAAATCTCTAAAAAACATTGAAAA
>JAHFWG010000232.1:163550-177348 GCA_020233015.1 Callinectes sapidus | reverse complement strand
AAACACTCAGGTACTCAGGTGGGCGTGTTGTTGGCTATTCTCAAAATAATTCTTGTAATACAGATGTCCTTGCTACTCATGCTTTAGTAATTGAAGTTGTCTGCCATTATGGTGGTCCTAAGTATATACTACGCATTCATCCTGTTGCCAAACTTAATTCAGACCAACTCAAGGAAATTCTGCTAGAAGCTCTAGTAGCGGTTAGAAATGCTGGGGGTACTATAATTTCTTGTGTATGTGATAATTGCAATACAAATGTTGCTGTTTATGGTAAATTAGGTGGTCCTGGTAAAGCCTTCATAAAAGCCATAAATTCTCATGTTTTCCTTGTTTATGATTATGTTCATTCTTTCAAAAATGTGAGAAATAACTGGATAACCGTTCATGATAAGGAACTTGCCTTCACAAAAGATGGAGAAACATATGTTGCACGGTGGAAAGACCTAGAAGCACTGTATGATGAAGACAGGAAAAACAGCATCCGTCTAACCAAGATTACATACACAGCTGTGTACCCAAAACCTTTGCAGAGACAAAGTGTACCTTTTGTTTGTCAAATCTTTAATGACAAAACTGTTGCTGCACTTTCAACTCTAAAGGACAAACTTGCCATTAGTGAAGGCACCATCATTTTTGTTAAGCTAATTACTGATTGGTTCCACATGATGAATGTGAAAGATCGGTATTCAGGCATGAACATGCGTGATGAGTGTCATCAACCATGGACCAAAAATTGCAGTACTTTTAAGAAACTTAATGAAGTTTGTGATGTTATATCATCTTCTGCATGGTCAGGTGGTCGAGGTCGAACACAAAAGCTGACAAAGCAAACTGCAGAGGCAATGGTACTATCTACAAAAGCCAACATTGAAGCTGCAACGATCCTATTGAATCAGCACAACTTTACGTATGTGCTGCCAGGTGTGTTTGCTGATGAGGCCCTTGAAAAATTCTTTGGTCAAGCTCGACAACGCAGTGGGGGTAATTTCTACATTGACGTTGTGGATATCAAGGCAGCGGCAAAAACCAAGAACCTACATGCACTTTTGGCAAATGAATGTACGCCACACCAGTCATGTCTTGATGTGTTTTGTCCCTCTAACATTTGCATTGATGATTTTCTTTTTGCCATTACTATAGCTGACACTGAAGATTTAGTTCAATCTAATGACAGTATCAAACATAAAATTATATTTCTAGCTGGGTATCTGGAACACAAATTTCAAGCCAATATCATGAGTGTTGAGACTGAAGATGTGGACGACCATTATATCAATTCAGAGTTTCTTAAAAACTTAAACAGAGATGGCCTAACTATACCTCTACTCTCAACAGTGCATTTTGTACACTCAGCATATGAACTGTTTCATAAATGTAACTTGCATTGCTGCCGAGCTCATCTCAGCCAAGCTTTAGCCTCTATTGATAGTCCAATGGTTGCCATTCAAGGAGCATGTCTTACTCTGTCAAATATTTTTTTGAAAGCATTTGTACTTGACAACAGCGATAAAGAAAGACAACTTGGCTGCTTGAGAAGAAAAGAAAAACTATTGGGTAAAAACTAAACAAGATATTTGTATTATACTGTAGATTATGTTATCTTCTTTGTAGAATAACTATATTGTATCACATCACATTATTTGAGAAAATATACAATCTTTCTCTTTATTTTGTCATGTTAAATGAGATTTGACCATTAAATTATGTTACAAAATGTTAAAGAAATGCTATGACAAATGAAGTCCTTGCCTTCCAGAACCATTTACATCAAAATGAAGATTCTATTATGCATTTCAAACAAATTATGAGCCGGACCCATTTTCCAACTTGGTCCCAAGTTTCAGAATGACCTTGAAATGACTTTTATATGATGTTGTAGAAAATTCAAAGTTTGAAAAATGAACTACTTGCCCTTCAAAACCCTATAGGACGCCAAAATTACGTTTGTATTACATATTTTACACAAATTATGTGTGGGAGCCATATTCCAACATGGGTCCCAAGTTCCAGATTGACCTTCAAATTATGTTCTAGAAGGCTAAAAGTGTGAAAAATGAACTCCTCGCCCTCGAAAACCCTAGAGGACACCAAAATTAAGCTTCTACTACCTATATTTCACAAATTATGAATGGGACCCAAGTTCCGATTTGGGACCCAAGTTCCAGACACCGAGCATAGGAGATACCAGTCCTTCTATTTAAGGGGTCTATGCAAGAGAGGAAGAGGTTGGGGCCCAGTGAGGTGAGAGGACTAGAGTTGGGTCGATTAACAAATTTTCGGAAACCATGATTATGATTATGATTATGATTAACTTTTTCTAGCCATGATTATGATTATGATTGATTAAAGTCCTCCGACTTGTGATTATGATTATGATTAATGATTAATTTTCTTTCGAGTGATTATGATTAATGAATGATTAACTTGGAATGATTCGAGAAGTCAACAAATTCATTTATTTTCAACGCCACATACAAGGAAAAAAACCTTGATAACGAAAGCTTTTAGCTTTCGTTATCAAGGTTTTTTTCAATAGTTAGGATGAACAAAAAACAGAAACGAAACAACAATTTTTATCCATTTAGCATCACATCACATCATGTAATTAGTAATTACAAAGAATCAAAAAGGTCAGAGACCATATGACAGCTGGAGCTCAACTGACTCGCCAAGTGTAGTATCGGGGTTCTAGCAGGCGAAATGGCGCGCGCAGGCGCAAAAGCACGTTGTGGGAGGGGCCATGTTGCAACTTGCAAATATGGCACAGGCACAGCGATACCCGTCCAGGGTTAATCAACGATATTAATCACGGATCCACACGATTTTGATTAAGATTAATGATTGATTAATTTTTTGAAATGGTGATTATGATTATGATTATGATTAAGTCAAAAAAACGTTAATCAATTAACTTTTGATTGATTAACTTGATTGATTAACCCAGCTCTAGAGAGGACGCCAGCCTGCCCCGCTCTCCCTGAGGATGAGAGCGCCTGCCCCGCTCTCCCCTGAGGACGCGAGCCTGCCCCGCTCTCCCTGAGGATGAGAGCGTCTGCCTGTCTCCCTTGAGGACGCGATCCTGCCCTGTTTGTGTTGTGGTAAAAGTACTGTGTGACATCCTGTATTAACTCTTGTGTGCCAGTAAAGTAAGGAAGTTGTGCCTTGCCTTTAACTGTATTCCTGCCTCTCTGAGTAAGTCTGGGGTCTGTGGGTCTGTACCTCGCTTCCCTTGCTAGCCACGAATCTTCGCCGAGAAGTGTCCCTGTGTGTGTATGCTGCCGACCCCGTCCTGTATGCTGTCCTGAGGGTGACGCTGTTGGTACTTGGTAAGAGTGTACCTGTCGTCGCCTTGGAAGCTGTGTTGGTGTGTGGTGGACAGGGGGCTAGCATAACAATATATAGAGAGCAGGAAATTGTATAAATTTTATTCGAAAGATAGTAAATTAGATACTTCCTATTTAAGTTTCAAATATTTCGAGAATATTGCGAGTTGAGATTTTAGCTATAAATTTTAATGTCATAATCGAGACCAGATTTATGGATAGATGAAATTTTAACAATCTTCAACAGCGAAGGAAAAGTTACAGTGGCCACAGATTGATTAAGAGTTTTGCTAAAGGTATATATTGCAAATAGATATGAATTTCATTTTAATAGCAGTGATGATATTGTTACGAACCCATGTATGGGGGGGGGTAGCCGTGGCCGTGGGTATGTGTGTATGTATGTGCGTGGTGGGCGTGAGAGTAGACAAAGAAGCAACGGGTCTGGGACGGGAAGGAGAGAGAGAGGCCGGAGGAGCGACACAAGGGAGAAGGGGGCTTTTGACGATTCAGCAAATAGTTTCTGCCGCCGCCCGGCGACAGGCAGTGAGGGGAGAGAGGAGAGAGAGAAGAGAGTTGGGGCCCAGTGAGGAGGACAGAGGGAAGAGCTGCCTCGCTTCCCCTTGTTCCTGGACAGATATCTTCTGACTGCCATGTAATAGTACCTGTGCGTTGGCAGTGTGTGCGCCTGGACTGTGTGTGCCTAGTTGACATTGTGGAAGCCTGCTGGGAGGCCGTGAATGAGGTGTGAGGTGTGAGGAGGCCCGAGCTGCCGCCTTGCTGTGTCGTCTTGCTGAGCGCGCCTTTGTCATTGTGTGAGGCGTGTCACGGTCCCCCGTGTTACCTGTAGTGCTTGCTGAGTAAACTAGCCAAAGTGAACTCTGTGTGTTTGCTTTGTCCCCCATTTTGAGCTGCTATAGGTACACTTCGCTACACTTGCCCATCCGAACCGTGTGGAAGTTACGCAACCCCCCTATGCCCTGTTGCCCTGCTTGTGCACCTGGGAGGCCTGTGTGAACCCTGTGGCCTGAGACGTGCTGCTGAGGGCAGAGAGAGGGTTTGAAGAAGAAGAAACAGGGGGGGGGTGAACGTAACAGTGGTGTCAGGAGTAGCGGGATAGTTGATGGTGCAAAGTGAATAGCCGAGTGTTGTAGTAGCAAAATGGAGGATGAACGCAGACAACAAGATGGCGGGGATGGTGCCTCTGTGTCTGTGGGCGAGGCTAGTGACGTCACATTGGCCAGAAAGGAAAGTTCCGCCATGATGGCGATGCTTCGAGCCCTGATGACAGAAATAATAGTGAAAATAGACCAGCAGACGGAGAAAATAGACCGGCAGACGACGATTATTTGCCAGAATATGAGGAAAATCGGACTGCAGGAAGTGAAAATGGACGAGCAGGCAGACAAATGAACCTGGCGGCAGGGAACGCACAAGTGAGGGAAGTTGTGGCAGCCCCATCCCCGGTGTCAGACCAGCAGTTGTGTGGCGTGACTGGCCACTGTGAGCTGAGAGTCTCTGTTGCCGACATGGAAGAACCCTGTCTGTTGGGGCTAGACTCCCTGTTTGGGAATGCAGTGTGTGATGACCTCGGAAGGATGCAGCGGCAGGTACGTGGAGAAATCGTACCACTGCTCCTTGAGGGTCCTGCTAAACAGGTGGAGAGCCTCGTGACGAGTTCGGATGTCGAGGAGAGACTGGAGCGACACTGCCGAGTCGTGAGGGGAGAGGCGGCGGACGCCACTGGGGAAGCCTGTGGAGGCCAAGCAGCGGTGGGCAGCTGCGGCGGTGAGATGAACGGTGGAACGAGGAAGGTGGGCCCCGGGGGAAGTGGAAGCGGACAGAGCGAGGCTGGCCAGCAGCGAGACGGCGGGCAACATGTCCACCCAGTGCTTGGGTTGACGGAGGAAGGTGAGGAGTCGTGCAGGGAGGAGCAGCCGTGCAAGGAGGAATTCATGCCGGAAATTCCTGCTACCGAGGACTCGGTGGAGCAGGAGAAGATGCTGCACATACAAGACGGTGTGTGGCGGAGGCGCGTGGAGGAGGCAGCGACACAGCAGGCGTGGCTGCTGGTAAACCCTTTCTTCCTGCAGGTTGAGTTGCTGGAGGAGGCGCATGCTGGCGTCTCTGGTGGGCAACTGGGGCGTAGGAAGACTCTGCGTAGCCTGTGCCGACGCCTGTGCTGGGTTGGCATGAGGCATGAGGTGGAGTGGTGCAGCTGTACCACGTTTACGTCGCCGAGAAGGAATCTGAGCGACGTACCAGAGCAGCGCTGAGGTGGTACCAGTTTGGCGCTCCCTGGGAGGGGATGGCGGTGGATGTCGCCGGGGCACGGCCTAGTATGCCCCAAGGTAACCGCCGCTACCTCCCTGAGGCTACTGGACGACCACCTGGGGAGGAGCTACCACAGACGTCGCCTGAGGTTGTGGCGGCGTTGCAGCAGCGCTGGTACCAGCCGCGCGCCGGGGACGTGCAGATGCGGTGGGCGACCGCGTCTGCCTTGTACAATCCCCGCGAGAGACGAGGCCTCGCCCCGAGACTGCAGAGCAACTGGGAGAGCCCGTGTACTGCCCTTGAGCGGCTCTCAGACATCATCTGCAAGCTGGGCGATGGCACACGTAAGCGGCAGAGCATTGTCCACGTTGATCGCATGTGGACCGTCTGTGGAGGTATGCTGGAGAAGCCACTTTTTCCTGGGAGGGCCAGGATGGCGTTGTCCAAACTCCTCCCTCATCTGGGAGTGAGAGTGGTGACGACCCCGCTCTAGACAGCGATAGCCAGGGTGAAGGGAGCAGTGACAGAGGTGACAGAAGTGACAGTGGTGACAGTGATGGTGAGGCCCAAGGACAGGTGTTTGAGAATAACCGGCCTACCAGGGTCCGGAGGCCACCACAGTGGTTAAGGGACTATGTAGAAATTTAGTTCTTGTGTAAGTTTAGATGTAGAAGTGATTTATTTTTCTTTTATTCTGTTTAGTTTATTTTCTTTTGTAGGGAGTTGCGGACGGCCGGGTCGGCCTTTTTGCAAGAGGGGGGGTAGTGTTACGAACCCATGTATGGGGGGGGGGCCGTGGCCGTGGGTATGTGTGTATGTATGTGCGTGGTGGGCGTGAGAGTAGACAAAGAAGCAACGGGTCTGGGACGGGAAGGAGAGAGAGAGGCCGGAGGAGCGACACAAGGGAGAAGGGGGCTTTTGACGATTCAGCAAATAGTTTCTGCCGCCGCCCGGCGACAGGCAGTGAGGGGAGAGAGCAGAGAGAGAGAGAGTTGGGGCCCAGTGAGGAGGACAGAGGGAAGAGCTGCCTCGCTTCCCCTTGTTCCTGGACAGATATATTCTGACTGCCATGTAATAGTACCTGTGCGTTGGCAGTGTGTGCGCCTGGACTGTGTGTGCCTAGTTGACATTGTGGAAGCCTGCTGGGAGGCCGTGAATGAGGTGTGAGGTGTGAGGAGGCCCGAGCTGCCGCCTTGCTGTGTCGTCTTGCTGAGCGCGCCTTTGTCATTGTGTGAGGCGTGTCACGGTCCCCCGTGTTACCTGTAGTGCTTGCTGAGTAAACTAGCCAAAGTGAACTCTGTGTGTTTGCTTTGTCCCCCATTTTGAGCTGCTATAGGTACACTTCGCTACACTTGCCCATCCGAACCGTGTGAAAGTTACGCAACCCCCCTATGCCCTGTTGCCCTGCTTGTGCACCGGGGAGGCCTGTGTGAACCCTGTGGCCTGAGACGTGCTGCTGAGGGCAGAGAGACGGTGTGAAGAAGAAGAAACAGGGGGGGTGAACGTAACAATATATCAACAGTGAGGATGTATATATTTAAAACCTAAATTTGTTATTTCATGATTTAATCACGGTGTTGAGATTAAAGATAAAAACAATAGGATAATAGTGCCACAAAATATGAAAACAATTGAAATGAAGGAAAAATGCGTTTATTTGAGATTTATACTGAGAATCACTCGCTTCCCAAGCCTAGTCAGTGAATTAGTATCTGTGACTCGTCAGCCAAGATAAATTATTGCGAAGTTGTTACTAGGATAGAAGGAATTGTAGCAAAATTAAAGACCTTGAAACTAGCAGATAAAGAAATGTGTAATGATATTTTGTCTCCATTCTCGTGTATGACTTACCAAAAATATATTTCATATATTCTGGTTAATTTAGATATAAAGAAGTCAAATTAAGTGTATAAAAAGGTTCTTAAATATGTAGCCGATATCTCAAAGTGAAGAAGATCAAGATCAAGATAATAGAAGTAGACCAGGTATGGGAGGAGGAGAGAGTGCCAAGAATGTGGAATGAATGTAGGGTGACTCTGTTGCACAAGGGAGGATTCAAGAGTAAAAATGAGTTGAAGAATTATAGGCCAATTGCATTATTAAATACAGTAGGTAAAGTGTTCAGTGCAGTGTTGAATGAGAGACTGTGTAAATGGATTGAGCGATCTGGAGTGTTAGGTGAGGAGCAGAATGGTTTTCGTGTGAACAGGAGAGCGGAGGACAACATGTTTGTGGTGAATGAGATGATAGAGAAGAAAAGAAAGGATGGAGGTAAACTATATCTAGGCTTTCTAGATATAGAGAAAGCATATGACAGAGTGAATAGAGAAATGCTAGGCAAAGTGTTAGGAAAGATTGGGTTGAGTGCAAAGATAACCAACATAGTGCGTAGCATGTATGTTGACACGAGAGCGAAGTATAGGTTAGGAGACATAGAAACAGACTGGGTGAAGAGTGAAAGAGGTGTTAGGCAAGGATGCATATTGTCACCAACCCTTTTCAGCTTATACACAGAGGAGTTAGCAGCCAGAATGAGAAGGTTGAATGCAGGAGTAAGAGTGGGGAATGACAGGATAGGTGTGCTAATGTATGCAGATGATATAGTGGTCATGAGTGAGTCAGCGGATGAGTTGCAAAGTCTACTGGATGTAGTGGATGGGTATGGGAAAGACTTTGGAGTTAGGTTTAGTAGTGAGAAAAGTAAGGTTATGATTGTGAATAGGTCAGAGGATGAATGTAATGCAACGTGGAGAATAGGAGTGAATGAGCTGAATCAGGTACTAGAATATAAGTACCTGGGGATGTGGGTTAGCCCAAATGGATGTGAGAAAGTAAAGAATGAAAAGATTAGCTTGGCTAACCAATGGGTTGGAAGATTAGGGAGTGCAGCAAGGATGAGAGCGAGTAAATATGATGTGCTGAGAGAAGTATGGAAGAATGTGGCTGTGCCTAGCATAATGTATGGTATGGACGTGACTGCTTGGAATGAAAATGAAATTGACAAGCTAGAAGTAGGCCAGAACAGAGTAGCTAGGATGGCACTGAACGCACCAAGGTATGCAGCTTTAGAAGCCCTGAGAGGTGACATGGGCTGGAGCACATTTAGGGAAAGAGTAATGAAAGCAACACTCAGGTATAAGATTAGGTTGGAAAGAATGGATGATGAAAGAATAGCAAGAAAGGTGTATCTGTGGAATGAGAGTGGAAGCAAATGGAGGAAGAGATGCATGAGGATGACAGAGAGGAATGGATTGCAAGTGGTGTGGGGGATGAGGATGGCTGGGAGGAACCAAGATGAACGTGAATGGATCCTGACAAAAGGAGGTAG
Source organism: Callinectes sapidus (assembly GCA_020233015.1). Taxonomy (NCBI): domain Eukaryota; kingdom Metazoa; phylum Arthropoda; class Malacostraca; order Decapoda; family Portunidae; genus Callinectes; species Callinectes sapidus. The sequence continues at coordinate 168,423 of JAHFWG010000232.1, read as the reverse complement.
AGTGGGAGCTGAATGGGATGTGAGGAAATGGAAGAATGAGATAGACAGAGAGGTGAAGTGTATGGGAATGAATATATGGAAGAATGGCATGGAACAAAAGAGCACTATGGAATGGTACAAAGAGAAAGAGGCCCCAATGTATGAGAGGTGGTACGATGGCAGCCTGGGTGGTGACCTTCTCTTTCGAGCTAGGGCACAGTGTATGGATGTGAATGAGAGAAATTATAGATGGTCTGAGTCCCGCAGCAAAGTGTGCCAGATGTGTGACATGGGAGAGGATGAGTCGGTGGAGCATGTGGTACTTGAGTGTGAGAAGTATGAAAGAGACAGGATGGAGATGATGCAAGTGATTTTGACTGAGTTAGGGCATAGTTGGGATGAGAGAGTGGAGAAGACAGGAAGGGAATGGATGGTGTTGCTGCTGGGACTGTGTAGAGAGACGAATGAAAGGATGATTGAAGCTGTGAAGGAGTTCCTGGAAAAAATGTGGCGTGTCAGATGTAGAGATAATTAATGTGCAAGATACTGTTTTTTCTTTTTTTCTGTCTGTCTGTTTGTTTTGCTTTTCTACAGGAGTTGCCGATATAAAGGCCTGGCCCTGGAGCGATCCCGAGCCACCTGTAACATCAAGATCAAGATCAAGATCAAGATCATAAACATTGAATTATTAAATACAGTAGGTAAAGTGTTCAGTGCAGTGTTGAATGAGAGACTGTGTAAATGGATTGAGCGATCTGGAGTGTTAGGTGAGGAGCAGAACGGTTTTCGTGTGAACAGGAGAGCGGAGGACAACATGTTTGTGGTGAATGAGATGATAGAGAAGAAAAGAAAGGATGGAGGTAAACTATATCTAGGCTTTCTAGATATAGAGAAAGCATATGACAGAGTGAATAGAGAAATGCTAGGCAAAGTGTTAGGAAAGATTGGGTTGAGTGCAAAGATAACCAACATAGTGCGTAGCATGTATGTTGACACGAGAGCGAAGTATAGGTTAGGAGACATAGAAACAGACTGGGTGAAGAGTGAAAGAGGTGTTAGGCAAGGATGCATATTGTCACCAACCCTTTTCAGCTTATACACAGAGGAGTTAGCAGCCAGAATGAGAAGGTTGAATGCAGGAGTAAGAGTGGGGAATGACAGGATAGGTGTGCTAATGTATGCAGATGACATAGTGGTCATGAGTGAGTTTGCGGATGAATTGCAAAGTCTACTGGATGTAGTGGATGGGTATGGGAAAGACTTTGGAGTTAGGTTTAGTAGTGAGAAAAGTAAGGTTATGATTGTGAATAGGTCAGAGGATGAAAGCAATGCAACATGGAGGATAGGAGTGAATGAGCTGAATCAGGTACTAGAATATAAGTACCTGGGGATGTGGGTTAGCCCAAATGGATGTGAGAAAGTAAAGAATGAAAAGATTAGCTTGGCTAACCAATGGGTTGGAAGATTAGGGAGTGCAGCAAGGATGAGAGCAAGTAAATATGATGTACTGAGAGAAGTATGGAAGAATGTGGCTGTGCCTAGCATAATGTATGGTATGGACGTGACTGCTTGGAATGAAAATGAAATTGACAAGCTAGAAGTAGGCCAGAACAGAGTAGCTAGGATGGCACTGAACGCACCAAGGTATGCAGCTTTAGAAGCCCTGAGAGGTGACATGGGCTGGAGCACATTTAGGGAAAGAGTAATGAAAGCAACACTCAGGTATAAGATTAGGTTGGAAAGAATGGATGATGAAAGAATAGCAAGAAAGGTGTATCTGTGGAATGAGAGTGGAAGCAAATGGAGGAAGAGATGCATGAGGATGACAGAGAGGAATGGATTGCAAGTGGTGTGGGGGATGAGGATGGCTGGGAGGAACCAAGATTAACGTGAATGGATCCTGACAAAAGGAGGTAGAGTGGGAGCTGAATGGGATGTGAGGAAATGGAAGAATGAGATAGACAGAGAGGTGAAGTGTAGGGGAATGAATATATGGAAGAATGGCATGGAACAAAAGAGCACTATGGAATGGTACAAAGAGAAAGAGGCCCCAATGTATGAGAGGTGGTATGATGGCAGCCTGGGTGGTGACCTTCTCTTTCGAGCTAGGGCATAGTGTATGGATATGAATGAGAGAAATTATAGATGGTCTGAGTCCCGCAGCAAAGTGTGCCAGATGTGTGACATGGGAGAGGATGAGTCGGTGGAGCATGTGGTACTTGCGTGTGAGAAGTATGAAAGAGACAGGATGGAGATGATGCAAGTGATTTTGACTGAGTTAGGGCATAGTTGGGATGAGAGAGTGGAGAAGACAGGAAGGGAATGGATGGGGTTGCTGCTGGGACTGTGTAGAGAGACGAATGAAAGGATGATTGAAGCTGTGAAGGAGTTCCTGGAAAAAATGTGGCGTGTCAGATGTAGAGATAATTAATGTGTAAGATACTGTTTTTTTTCTTTTTTTCTGTCTGTCTGTTTGTTTTGCTTTTCTACAGGAGTTGCCGATATAAAGGCCTGGCCCTGGAGCGATCCCGAGCCACCTGTAACATCAAGATCAAGATCAAGATCAAGATCAAGATCATTGAAAGAGAAAGAGTTTGGCTCGTACCAAGAGTCACGAAGGTCGAACCGCGTACCTTCCCTTCGACCGTGAAGGCACGGTCTTGGACCGTGCCTTCATTCCTTACCACAAGTCGCTCGGGAAGGTAGAGTAGGGGAAGGTGCGACACGCGTGGGCGTTGGTAACAATGCTGCATGGCTTGAATCCGGATCCGAGAGCCAACTCGTGAAGACCGACAACATAAACACAGCTGCGGCGGTAATTTCGCAACACACCAAGAAAGAAGAAGTAATTTCGCGATGGAGAAGATGAGCGACAGAGCTGTTCCACCCCCTCATGACCAGAGAATTATGCTTCTCAGGCTTGTGGGGGAGCGGAGGGTCTTACAAGACCGCTCCACCAATCCCTCCCTAATATACAAAAAACAAATGGCCTGGGCGGATATAAGAAAAGAATTTACTGCAATGAACCCAGATAGTCAACCAAGGACAGCAGAACAGCTCAAAAGATGTTATCACCGCATAAAACTAAGGTAAATATGCATTTTCTCTTTGTGATCCATATGGTTGAGATAACAAATTTGGCTTCTAATTGATTTAATAGTAATTATTTCTAACTGTATTAATAGGTGGAGCAGCTCGAGCTATTCCTTTGTGTGCAGCATTAAAAGAAACATGACTCACTCAAATTACTTGGAAGGTAACATTGTAGTTTCAACCAATCTCTACCAACACCCCCCTAACCCCTCAAGCAAGGTTGGGGGCCTGTGGGGAATCGGGTTTTTTTTTGGGGGGGAACCATATTTGAGTGTTATATGGACTTTGAAAATTTAGGGAAATTCCCTAAATTTAGGGGAAATTTCCCAGGATTTCAGGAAATATCCTTACGCAAACCTAACCAACTCCCCCAGTGAAAGGCCAAAAAAACAACCTAACCTAACCTAACAACCTAATCTAACCAAAACCTAACCTAACCGGGGGGGGCTGCGCCCCCCCCACTCTAACCAGGTGAATTTTGTTGATTGGCAGTGGATAACCTCACGTGTGTGCTTCCGTCACGAAACGCATGCGAACACACGCAGTGTTATGTTTATCCAAGGAGAGGGAAGCTCTCTCCGGATTTAGAAAATTTTCGACCGCAGCATATTGATGGACCTATAACGGCGTTTTTACTCATCGACCCCAGGATAACGTGGGTTTAGAAATGCTCCTAACAGTGCAATATAGACGTTCAGATGGTATATTATGACGGGGGGGGTGTTGGTTGAAACTGCAATTAAACCACTTGGAAATACAAAAGTGTGAGCTCAAACTACGTATATCCAGATATGTAGAGAGACTTTTACACAGGGGAGTCAAAGGTTTTAGAATATGCGATGATTGGTACATGTAATACTATTGCTGACATTTTCTCTGTCCTCATAATAAAGAATGATGTTCATGCTCACTCTAGATATCACATCAGTCAGAAAAAAATCCCACACACGAATTTGAGCCCATAAATATGGAAATAGGATTTATGACACATGTTCCCATATGGAGAGGCTAGCCACAGAAAGTCAAGGTAAAATTATGAAACAATAAACATTATGCCAGTTGCAGAGTCATTTAGATATGTAATTTAGTTTTTATATTTCTATTCAGTACCTGAAATCATGTAAGGATAAAGGTAAATACCATTTACTTCCATTCATAACTTTTATTATATACATCTCTTGGTAATTGCCTGCAGCTTTGTGGAGTTTCATGTTGATTTATTTTCATTAGTGAGTCTATACCGGTCTACAAACTCCTTCTGTGTCCTCCAGAAATGGGTCCGTGCGAGTCTGGAAACGGTGATGCCAGGACAGTTCATCCATCAGATCCAGCTCTCCTAAGTGCGCTGCACCACAGAGGATAGGCCTGAATGCCATACTGTGGGATCTGTTTTAAAGATAATAATGTATGATTGTCTGAATAATCACTAAATTTATATACTTCATGTCTGCTGTAATTATGGTGACACCACACATCTAACACACTTCTAACTCCCATTCCAGTTACAAAACTACCTTTACATATGCATTTGCCTCTTTATACAATGCTTTTATTCCTTCCATTGGCTGTCCTCCCACGCCATAGATCTTCAGAATATTCCAGAGTGCTTTCCTATCAACCCTTTCATATGCTCCCTCTGAAGCCCATAAAAGCAGCATTTAAAAATTTGCAAATATTTTATCCACACAACCTCACAATTTTCCAAACCCCCTTGCTCATCACTAACTTTGGTGCAACAATCTCCATCAGTATTCTCTCATATATTTGTCCTGGCATGCCCAATGGGGCATTACACCCAATT
>JAHFWG010000577.1:69299-79299 GCA_020233015.1 Callinectes sapidus | reverse complement strand
ATATTTTGATTAAAAACAAGAAAATAAACACTATATACATTTTCTTTTTCTGAAACTGTACAAATTACCCATTTTTAACTTTTCTGGACGTTAAAAAACATTTTGTAGAAAACAACATTTTCATGTTACAATATACTTTTTAATCTATAATTATATAAATTAGGTTTTTTCTACGTTTTTAAGAATATTAACGGCAATTTACACAAAACTCCCTTTTACAAGTATAACATATGCAATTTGAATTAAGAAAAAAATTCTGCCTTAGATGTTATCTTTTTTTTTTAATGTTTTCCATGTTATTTTTATTGGTTGATAGACGAAAAACAGTAAGATCGTTGTTTTTTACTATAATATTTTATTCTTTAAAATTGCGAGAATTACTCATTTTTATGTTTTCATCCTTTTAATATGAGAATATAATTTTCTCTAAAATTTTATAAATCACCCTTTTTCCAATGTTTTTTTGGGAGATATAAAACTTTTCAAGGAAGCCCCTCTCTTTTAGGAAAAAAAAAAAGAATGATTTTACTCCAAAAGTGATTTTTCAATAATTTTCTATTGATTTAAATGTTTTGATGAAAAACAAGAAAAATAAACTTTTTATTCATTTTCTTTCTCTGAAAGTACATAAACTACAAAATTTAAACCTTTTTGGACGCTGTAACAACATTTTGAAGAAAAAACCTTTCTCATGTTACAAAAAGAAAGAAAATCTTTCTTTAAAAAAGGAGTAATTTAAAATTTTCCATTTTCATTTCTACGTTTTGATTCAAAAGGGAGGAAAAATCAATAAATCCATTTAGTTTTTGTGGCAGTACATTTTCTTTCCGTACAATTACCCGTGTTTCAACGTTTTTCAGAATATTAACAACATTTTAAAGAAAACCCTCTTTTTCACGTATATATAATTGTTATATATGTAATTTAACCAAAAAAGTTTATTTTCTACCCTATTTTAACCGTTTTAGGAGTTTTAACAATATTTTGAGGAAAAATATTTTCCATTTAAAAAGTATGCCATTTCTAAGAAAAAACAAAACTAATTTATGTAAAAAATTTTCTTTGTTTCTCTTTTTCTATCCATGTTTTGATCGAAAATAAAGGAAAAAACATTTAAATTTTATGGCAGTACATTTATTTTCTCAAAATTGCATTAATTACCTCTTTTTCATCGTATTTAAGAGTCGTAACAACATTTCAAAGAAAACACTCTGTTATAGTAAAAAAAAATTATATTATATATATATGATATAGATTTTCTCTAAAAGTGCTTAAATCATCCATTTTTCAACGTTTTTAAGGTCTTTACAACATTTTTATGACAAATCCATATTCCCTTGGAAATAAGGTATGTTTTTACCTACATAAGTGATTTTTCAGTAATTTTCTTTTTATACCATGTTTTTATTAAAAACAGGAGCAATACACTATAAATTCTTTTTCTCTTTAAACTTACATAAACAACCCTATTTAAACCTTTTTATTGGTTTTAAAACCATTTTGAAGAAAATCCCTTTTTCATGTTACATAAAATGTAAAACAAGCAATTTCAAGGAAAAAAAAAATTTAAATAAAGGATTTTTTTAGTGATTTTCTTTTCATTTTTATGTTTTGATTGAAATTGAAGGTAAAAGCAAGAAATATATTAACTTTCTATTGCAATTCATTTTTTCATTCAAAATTGTATAAATTATCCCCTTTTCAGCGTTTTTAGGAGAATTAACATCTCATCTAAGAAAGACCATCTTTTTTTAGTTAAGAAGAAAGGAATATATGCCATTTCACGAAAAAAGTTCCTTTTTTCCCGAAAAAGAGGATTTTTCGATGATTTTCTTCCTATTTCATTCCTATTCCATTTTCATTGGTTGATGGAAGAAAAACAAAAAAATTATTGTTTCTTACGATAATATTTTTTTTCTCTAAAATTGCACAAATTACTCATTTTTTATGTTTTTATCCTTTTATTACGAGAATATATTTTTTTCTCTAACCTGCATAAATCACCCTTTTTCCAACGTTTATGGGAGATATAAAACTTTTCAAGGAAGCCGCTCTCTTTTAGAAAAAAAAAAGAAGGATTTTACTCCAAAAGTGATTTTTCAATAATTTTCTATTGATTTAAATGTTTTGATGAAAAAAGAAAAAAATAAACTTTTTATACATTTTCTTTCTCTGAAAGTATATAAACTAGCAAATTTAAACTTTTTTGGACGTTGTAACAACATTTTGAAGAAAAAACTTTTTTCATGTTACAAAAAGAAAGAAAATCTTTCTTTAAAAAAGGGATAATTCAGATATTTCCATTTTCATTTCTACGTTTTGATTCAAAAGGGAGGAAAAATCAATAAATCCATTTAGTTTTTGTAACAGTACATTTTCTTTCCTTAAAATTCCATGAATTACCCGTGTTTCAACGTGTTTCAGAGTATTAAAAACATTTTAAAGAAAACCCTCTTTTTCACGTATATATAATTGTTATATATGTAATTTAAAGAAAAAAGTTTATTTTCTATCCTATTTTAACCTTTTTAGGAGTTTTAACGATATTTTGAGGAAAAATATTTTTCATTTAAAAATTATGCCATTTCAAAGAAAAAACAAAAAAAATTATGTAAAAATTTTTCTTTATTTCTCTTTTTCTATCCATGTTTTGATTGAAAATAATGGAAAAAAAACATTTAATTTTTATGGCAGTACATTTTTTTTCTCAAAATTGCATTAATTACCTATTTTTCATCGTATTTAAGAGTCTTAACACCATTTCAAAGAAAACACTCTGTTATAGTTTTAAGAAATGTTACATTATATATGTATGATATATATTTTCTCTAAAAGTGCTTAAATCATCCTTTTTTTAACGGTTTTAAGGGTTTTACAATATTTTTATGACAAATCCATCTTCCCTTAGAAACAAAGTATTTTTTTTACCTCCAATAGTGATTTTTCAGTATTTTTTTTTATACCACGTTTTAATTAAAAACAGGAGCAATACACTATATATTCTTTTCCTCTTTAAAGTTACATAAACAACCCTATTTAAACCTTTTTATTGGTTTAAACAACATTTTGAAGAAAATACATTTTACGTGTTACAAAAATTGTAATACAAGGCATTTCAAGGAAAAAAAATATATTCCTTTTAGATAAAGGATTTTTTAGTGTTTTTCTTTTCATTTCCATGTTTTGATTGTAAATGAAGGTAAAACCAAGAAATAGATTAACTTTATATTGCAATTAATTTTTTATTATTATTAATTATTTATTATTAATTATTATTTTATAATTAATTACATATATTATTATTATTAATTATTTATTATTAGTATTTTTATTATCATTATTTATTATTATTAAATTTTTATTGCAATTCATTTTTTTCTCTCAGAAATGCATAAAGTATCCCCTTTTAAGCGTTTTTAGCAGAATTAACATTTCATCTAAAAAGACTATCATTTTTTAGTTAAAAAGAAAGGAATATATTCCATTTCACGAAAAAATGTTCCTTTTCCCCGAAAAAGTGGATTTTTCGATGATTTTCTGCTTATTTCATTGTTTTCATAAAAAAAAAACAATAAATATTGGGACAATATACTTTTTTTTCAAGAAAAATCATAAATGACGTGTTTTTCAACGTTTTTAGGAGTATTAACGGCATTTTACACAAAACCCTCTTTACAAGTATAATATCTGCAATTTGTATAAAGACAAAATTTCTGCATAAAAAAAAGACTTTTTCAATGTTTTTATCTTATTTTCATTTGTTGTTGGAAGAAAACCAAAAAATAGTCCTTTCTGCGACAATATTTCTTTTCTCTAAAATTGCACAAACTACCCATTTTTATGTTTATATCCTTATTTTACAATAATATATTTTTTTCTCTAAAACTGGATAAATGACCTTTTTTTTAATGTTTTTGAAAGATTTAGAAAAAAAGTATGTTTTTACGTCCAAAAGTGAGTTTTTAGTAATTTTCTTTTAATTTTCATGTTTCAATTAAAAACAAGACCAATACATTATATATTATTTTCTCTTTAAAGTTACATAAACTACCCTATTTAAACCTTTTTATTGGTTTTAACAACATTTTGAAGAAAATCCCTTTTTCATGTTACATAAAATGTAATACAAACCATTTCAATGAAAAAAATATATATATTACTTTCAGAAAAAGGATTTTTCAGTGTTTTGCTTTACTTTTTCATGTTTTGATTGAAAATGAAGGATAAAGGAAAAAATATATGAACTTTTTACTGCTATTCATTTTTTTCTCTCAAAATTGCATAAATTATCCCCTTTTCAGCGTTTTTAGGAGAATTAACATCTCATCTAAGAAAGACCATCTTTTTTTTCGTTAAGAAGAAAGGAATACTATATGCAATTTCATGAAAAAGTTCCTTTTTATTGAAAAAGTGGATTTTTCGATGATTTTCTACTTAGTTCATTGTTTTCATAAAAAAAAAAATGAATACTGCGACAATATATTTTTTTTCTCAAAAAATTCATAAATGACGTGTTATTCAACGTTTTTAGGAGTATTACCGGCATTTTACACAAAACCCCCTTTAACAGGTATAATATATGCAATTTGTTTAAAGAAAAAAATTCTGCCTAAAAAGTGACTTTTTCAATGTTTTTATGTTATTTTTTATTTGGAGGTGGAAGAAAACCAAAAAATACATTCTTTTCAGCGACAATATTTCTTTTCTCTAAAATTGCATACATTATTCATTTTTATGTTTGTATCCTCATATTACGATGATATATTTTTTTTCTCTAAAACTACATAAATGACCGTTTTTTCAATATTTTTCAGATTTAAAAAAAAATTTATGTTTTTACATCAAAAAGTGAGTTTTTCAGTAATTTTCTTTTAATTTTCATGTTTTAATTAAAAACAATAGCAATACACTATATATTATTTTCTCTCTAAAGTTACATAAACTAACCTATTTAAACTTTTTTATTTGGTTTTAACAACATTTTGAAGAAAATCCTTTTTTCATGTTACATAAATTGTAATACAAGCTATTTTAAGGAAAAAAAAAAAAATTCTTTTAGATGAAGGATTTTTCAGTGTTATTCTTCTCATTTTCATGTTTTGATTGTAAATGAAAGTAAAAGCAAGAAATATATTAAATTTTTATTGCAATTCATTTTTTTTTCTCAAAATTGTATAAATTATCCCCTTTTCAGCGTTTTTAGGAGAAATAACATCTCATCTTAGAAAGACCATCTTTTTTTTAATTAAGAAGAAAGGAATATGTGCCATTTCACGAAAAAAAAGTTCCTTTTCACCTAAAAAAATGTTTTTTTGATGATTTTCTACTTATTTAATTGTTTTCATAAAAAATAGAGAAAAAACAATGAATATTATGACAATATACTTTTTCTCAAAAATTTCATAAATGACATGTTTTTCAACGTTTTTAGGAGTATTAACGGCATTTTACACAAAAAACCCTTTTACTAGTATGATATATGCAATTTGTATAAGGGCAAAATTTCTGCCTAAAAAGTTACTTTTTTAATGTTTTTATATTATTTACATTTGTTGGTGGAAGAAAACCAAAAAATACATTCTCTTTTGCAACAATATTTCTTTTCGCTAAAATTGCACAAACTATACATTTTTGTGGTTTTATCCTTATTTTACGATAATATATTTTATTCTCTAAAACTGCATAAATTACACTTTTTTCAATGTTTTTTAGAGATTTAGAAAACAAAAGTGAGTTTATCAGTAATATTCTTTTAATTTTCATGTTTTAATTAAAAACAAGGCCAATAAATACACTATATAATATTTTCTCTTTAAAGTTACATAAACTACCCTATTTAAACTTTTTATTGGTTTTAACGATATTTTGAAAAGAAATCTCTTTTTCTTGTTATATAAAATGTAATACAAGCCATTTCAATAAAAAAATATATATATTTCTTTTAGATAAAGGATTTTTGTGTGTTTTTCTTTACATTTCCATGTTTTCATGGAAAATGATGGAAAAAGCAAGAAATATATTAACATTTTATGGCAATTAATACTTTTCTTTCAAAACTGAATAAATTATCCCCTTTTCAGCGTTTTTAGGAGAATTAACATCTCATCTAATAAAGACCATCTTTTTTTTAGTTAAGAAGAAATTAATATATGCCATTTCACGAAAAAAGTTCCTTTTCACAGAAAAAAGTGGATTTTTCGATGATTTTCTACTTATTTAATTGTTTTCATAAAAAATAAACAAAAAACAATGAATATTGCGACAATATACTTTTTTCTCAAAAATTTCACAAATGTGTTTTTCAACGTTTTTAGGAGTATTAACGGTGTTTTACACAAAAACCCCTTTTACAAGTACAATATGTGCAATTTGTATAAAGACAAAATTTCTGCCTAAAAATTACTTTTTCCATGTTGTTATCTTATTTTCATTTGTTGGAGGAAGAAAACCAAAAAATATATATTTTTTGGCGACAATATTTCTTTTCGCTAAAATTGCACGAACTATACATTTTTATGTTTTTATCCTTATTTTACGATAATATTTTTTTTCTCTAATTTTTTTCTCAAATTTTTTTTCTCTAAAACTGCATAAATGACACTTTTTTCAATGTTTTTCAGAGATTTAAAAACAAAGAATGTTTTTACATCCAATAGTGCGTTTTTCAGTAATTTTCTTTTAATTTTCATGTTTTAATTAAAAACAAAACCAATACACTATATATTATTTTCTCTTTAAAGTTACATAAACTACCCTATTTAAACCTTTTAATTGGTTTTAACAACATTTTGCAGTAAATCCCTTTTTCATCTTACATAAAATGTAATACAAGCCGCTTCCATGAAAAAAAAAAATTTTCTTTTAGATAAGGGATTTTTCAATGATTTTCTTTTTTATTTCCATGTTTTGATTGAAAATGACGGAAAAAGCAAGAAATATATTAACTTTTTATTGCAATTATTTTTTTCTCTCAAAATTGCATAAATTATTCCCTTTTCAGCATTTTTAGGAGCATTAACATCTCATTTAAGAAAGACCATCTTTTTTTAGTTAAGAAGAAAGAAATATATCCCATTTCACGAAAAAAGTTCCTTTTCACCGAAAAAGTGGATTTTTTAAATGATTTTCTACTTATTTAATTGCTTTTATAAAAAAAATAAACAAAAAACAATGAGTATTGCGACTATATAATTTTTTCTCAAAAATTTCACAAATGACGTTTTTTTCAACGTTTTTAGGAGTATTAACGGCATTTTACACAAAACCCTCTTTTACAAGTTTAATATATGCAATTTGTATAAAGACAAAATTTCTGCCAAAAAAATGACTTTTTCAATGTTTTTATCTTATTTTCATTTGTTTGTGGAAGATAACCAAAAAATACATTCTTTTTTGCGACAATATTTCTTTTCTCTAAAATTGCACAAACTATTTATTTTTTTATGTTTTTATCCTTATATTACGATTATATTTTTTTTCTCTAATACTGCATAAATGACCCTTTTTTCAATGTTTTTCAGAGATTTAAAAACAAAGAATGTTTTTACATCCAATAGTGCGTTTTTCAGTAATTTTCTTTTAATTTTCATGTTTTAATTAAAAACAAAACCAATACACTATATATTATTTTCTCTTTAAAGTTACACAAACTACCCTATTTAAATCTTTTTATTTGTTTTAACAACATTTTGAAGAAAATCTCTTTTTAATGTTACATAAATTGTAATACAAGCCATTTCAAGGGAAAAAAAAATTTCTTTTAGATAAAGGATTTTTCAGTGTTTTTCTTTTTATTTCCATGTTTTGATTGTAAATGAAAGTAAAAGCTACAAATATATTAACTTTTTGTTGCAATTTTTTTTCTCAAAATTGCATGAATTATCCCCTTTTTATTGTTTTTAGGAGAATAACATCTCATCTAAGAAATTCCTTCTTTTTTTAGTAAGAAGAAAGGAATTTATTCCATTTCACGAAAAAAGTTCCTTTTCACCGAAAAAGTGGATTTTTTGATGATTTTCTACTTATTTCATTGTTTTCATAAAAAATAAACAAAGAACAATGAATATTGCGACAATATTCTTTTTTCTGAAAAATTTCATAAATGGCGTGCTTTTCAACGTTTTTAGGAGTATTAACGATATTTTACACAAAACCCCCTTTTACTAGTATGATATATGCAATTTGTATAAAGACATTATTTCTGCCTAAAAAGTGACTTTTTTAATGTTTGTTCTTATTTTCAATTGTTTGTGGAAGAAAACCAAAAATACATTATTTTTTGCGACAATATTTTTTTTCGCTAAAATTGCACAAACAATACATTTTTATGTTTTTATCCTTATTTTACGATAATATTAGTTTTTCTCTAAAACTGCATAAATGACCGTTTTTTCAATGTTTTTCAGAGAAAAAAAAAGTTTTTACATCCAAAAGTGAGTTTTTCAGTAATTTTCATTTAATTTTCATGTTTTAATTAAAAACAAGACTAATACACTATATAGTATTTTCTCTTTAAAGTTACATAAACTACCCTATTTAAACCTTTTTATTGGTTTTAACAACATTTTCAAGAAAATCACTTTTTTCATGTTACATAAAATGTAATACAAACCATTTCAATGAAAAAAATATATATTTCTTTTAGAAAAAGGATTTTTCTGTGTTTTTCTTTACATTTCCATGTTTTGATTGAAAATGAAGGAAAAAGGAAGAAATATATTAACTTTTTATTGCAATTAATTTTTTTCTCTCAAAATTGTATAAATTATCCCCTTTTCAGTTTTTTTTATGAAAATTAACATCTTATATAAGAAAGACCATCTTTTTTTTCAGTTAAAAAATAAGGAATATATGCCATTTAATGAAAAAAGTTCATTTTTACCGAAAAAGTGAATCTTTCGATGATTGTTTTGCTTATTTCATTGTTTTCATAAAAAAATAAACAAAAAACAATGAATATTGCGGCAATATACATTTTTCTCGAAATGCTCATAAATGACGTCTTCTTTAACGTTTTTAGGAGTATTAACGGCATTTTACACAAAATCTTTTTTTACAAGTAAAAAATATGCAGTTTGAATAAAGAAAAAAATTCTGCCAAAAAATTGACTTTTTCAATGTTTTTATCTTATTTTCATTTGTTGGTGGAAGAAAAAAAAAAATATATATATTTTCTTCGGCAATATTTTTTTCTCTAAAATTGCACAAATAACCCATTTTTATGTTTTTATCCTTATTTTACGATAATATGTTTTTTTTTCTCTAAAACTGCATAAATGACCCTTTTTTCAATGTTTTTCGAAGATTTACATTTTTTCAAGGAAAACCATCTTTTCTAAAATTGCATAAATTTCCCATTTTTATGTTTTCGTTTTTATTTTACGACAATATTTTTTTTCTTTAAAACAGCATAAATGACCCTTTTTTCAGTGTTTTTCGGAGATTTACAACTTTTAAGGAAAACCCTCTCTTTTACCAAAAAAATATATGATTTTACACCAAAAGTCATTTTTTAATAATTTTCTATTGATTTCAATGTTTTGATTAAAAACAAGAAAATAAACACTATATACATTTGCTTCTTCTGAAACTGTACAAAGTACCCAGTTTTAACCTTTTTGGACGTTAAAAAACATTTTGTAGAAAACAGCTTTTTCATTTTACAATATACTTTTTTATCTATAATTTCATTATTTAGGTTGTTTCTACGTTTTTAAAAGTATTAACGGCAATTTACACAAAACCCACTTTTACAAGTATATTATATGCAATTTGAATTAAGAAAAAAATTCTGCCTGAAATGTGTTGTGAAGGCAAAACTGAAATGTGATCTCAGCCGTGTTGAGTCCGCTAATGGCTTTTGGATGCGAGAGTAGGATAAGCAAAACCGATGTGTGATATCAGCGGTGTTGAGTCCGCTGATGCTATTGTAGTGAAGGTGAAGGAAATCCACTCTTGTTACTTTCTGGTTTATTCATTTTATATCTTATATATATATATA
>JAHFWG010000577.1:59166-69279 GCA_020233015.1 Callinectes sapidus | reverse complement strand
GAGAGAGAGAGAGAGAGAGAGAGAGAGAGAGAGAGAGAGAGAGAGAGAGAGAGAGAGAGAGATTTTCATTAGAAATACACTAATCATGTATGATTATGGTGTGAGATGTGTGTAAGATGAGTGTAGTGTTAAGAATGGATGGTGGTTGAAAGGAATATTTATGTGTGTTTTAATGTGTATGTTGGTTTGTGTATGATGTGTATGTAGAACTGATGAAATGATATATAAAGGAATGATATGTACAGAATGAAAATAGTCTGTGCTCAAGACAGACAGAGAATGTGAGAAAATGTATATTTAAGGGCAGACTGAAGTAGTGTGCTGCTACAGTACTCCCCCTTCAGTGACGAGGTAGGAGGAACGTGACCTTTCTCTGGCGCGGTGTTTCAGTAGGCGTGTCCGGAGGGTCCGCGAATGGTGTTACCGAAGCATGGGAGATTATGTAGGCAGGCTTGATCCTGTCGATGGCGATGACATGGGCACTGCCGTTTTTATTGATTGTGATGTTCTTCCGGGTCCAGCGCAGGACTTCAAAGGGCCCTTCGTAGGGTTGTTGAAGGGGCCGCTTGACGGCGTCAACCCTGACGAAGACGTGGGAGCAGTCTTCGAGGTCTTGGCTGACGAACCTCTTTTTGGGATAGGTGCGAGGTTGCACGGGCTGCAGGCTTGCCATGGACTGTCGGAGGCTGCTGGCGAAATCCTGGATGCTGCAAGGTGGAGTGTCTTGGGGTGAGCTACAGAGCTCACCAGGCAGTCGGAGGTTTGTCCCGTATACCAGCTTTGCGGAGGAGTGTTGGAGGTCCTGCTTCAGAGGGGCACGAATGCCAAGGAGAACGAGGGGTAAGGTGGCACACCACTCCTCACGTGGCTTTCTGGAGGTCATGATGGATGCCTTCAGCTAGCGGTGGAAACGCTCCACCATAGCGTTCGCCTGGGGATTGTAACTTGCAGTCCTGAACCGTCGGATGCCCAGCAGGGTCATGACCTTGCCCCACACGCGGGACTCAAACTGGCTGCCACGGTCGGAGGTGAGGTTGAGGGAAACACCGAATCTGGACACCCATGTGGTGATGAAGGCGCGAGCGACGGTGTCGGTGGAGATGTCAGCCAGTGGTGTCGCCTCTGGCCAACGTGTGAAGCGGTCAACACAGGTCAGGATGTAGCGGTTGCCATCAGAGTATGGGAAGGTCCAACCAGGTCGATGTGTACGTGGTCGAACCGAGAAGAGACTGGTGTGAATGTTCCGGGGGGGGAACGTGTGTGTCGTGTCACCTTGGAGGCTTGGCAAGGGACGCAGGTGCGTGTCCACTCCCTGACATCCTTGTTCATACCCATCCAGATGAACCTGGAGGTCATCATCCGCTGCGTAGTCCGAATGCCAGGGTGGGAAAGGTCGTGCAGCTGACGGAAGAGGGATACCGGTGTTTCTTCGGTAGGTATGGCCGGAAGGTGTCGGTGGAGACGTCAGCGTAAAGGTGCACTTGTGTTCCCGGGAGCTGGATCCTCTTCATGGACAGTGCGGCATTTTCCTTTAGCTGCTGCAACTCAGGATCAGAGGCCTGGTCAGCAGCAATTGCGGCGTAGTCGATGAGAGAGGTGGAGGTCGCGCAGATGTTACGGGAAAGGGCGTCGGCGGGAGCGTTGTCGTCGCCTTTGATGAAGCGGAGGTCCGTGGTGAACTGGGAGATGTAGTCAATGTGACGTAGTTGCCTTGGGGAATAGGATGTCTTGTTGTTGTTGAAGATGGTGGTTAGTGGTTTATGGTCAGTGTAGATGTTGAATGGGCGACCTTCGACGAAGTACCGGAAGTGTTTGACTGCCTTGTAGATGGCGAGGAGTTCTCTGTCATAAGTGCTATACACTCCTGAAGGCGAGTGAAGACTTGTTCGAGGTGGGCCCGGTGTGTGTCAGCATCAGAACTGGCGATGAGGATGTCGTCGACATATGTGAAGCAGAACTGGAGACCGCGCAATACTTCATCCATAAACCGTTGGAAGGTCTGTGCAGAGTTCTTCAGACCGAAGGGCATCCTGGTGTATTCGTAGAGGCCAAAGGGTGTGATGATGGCCGTCTTCGGGATGTCTGCAGGCTCGATGGGAATTTGGTGAAAAGCCTTGACAAGGTCGATCCTCGTGAAGATGGTGGATCCATGAAGTTGTGAAGAGAACTCCTGGATGTTGGGCACAGGATAGCGGTCAAGTTGTGTGCAGGAGTTCAGGGCTCTGTAGTCTCCACATGGTCTGATGTCGCCATTCTTCTTGGAGACGACGTGGAGAGCTGAAGACCAGTTGCTGGAGCTGGGGCGAATAATGCCTTGTTGCATAAGGGATTCAAATTCTTCTTTTACCTGTCTGTAGCGTTCAGTTAGCGAAGACAGGCGGACCAGATGTGTCAATGCAATGAGTCACGTGATGCTTGATGGGCGTAGTGGCTGAGTACGGCTGCGTGAGAGCTGGGTAACTCGAGAGCAGCGACGCAAACTGGTTGTCCCGACTTATGGTGGAGAATCCAGTACTAACGCCGGGTGTAGTCTTGCCTCGCGTCCAGAGTGAAGTGAGAGGGTCCAGGAGCTTGCGACTTCCAAGGTCAACCAGGAGGTTGAAGTGTTGCAGGAAATCGGCGCCGAGGATGGGTTGGGAAACTGCTGCCACGTAGAATGTCCAGGTGAACGACCGACGGAGGGAGAGTTCCAGTGTCAACGTCTGCCGCTGGAAGACAGGGATCCTGGAGTTGCTAGCTGCGTAGAGGTGAGTGGTAGGGGTTAGCAACTTCTGGGTCTGTGTGGCGGGTAAGACACTAACTTCTGCGCCAGTATCGACAAGGAAGATGAAACCAGTGAGACGGTCGTGGACGTGGAGCAGTTTCGAGGTGATTTGGCGGATGTTGTGCGCCATCAGCATCCGCCGGTCTGGTTTAACGGTGGAGCGTTGAAGGAGCAGGGTTTGGTGCACTTTATTGCGTCGTTCCCGAAACGGTTGTGGTAGTAGCATACACCTGGCGTGCGGGAGCGACTACCTCTGGACCCAGACCGTGAGCGACGATAGGGTCGTGGAGAGCGAGACCGATGTGGCGGGGGGTGGTAACGCTGAGTGTCGCTGAGTCGTTCCTCCAAGGAGTTCACCTTCAGCGTCAGTTGGGTTATGAGGTGTACCAACTGCTGTGTGTCAGAGGTAGAGGAGACGGTGGCGACAGATGGAGGATGCTCAGCCGGAGTGGATGCCATGTAGTCGTCTGCGAGCTGCGCCAGGTCGTTCAGCGATAGCTTGTCCTTTACACTGAACAGGTTGCGCTGCAGGGCAGGGGGCAAGCGTTGATAGAAGAGATGGGTGAATAGAGTTCTGTCAAACGAATCGAACTTGTCACCCAGAAGTCTTTTCATACGACGAAGGAGGTCAGACGGTTTTTCGTTCCCGAGTTCCTCCTTTGATAGTAACGCCTGAAGACGTGCAGAGACGGAGGACTCAAGACGGGCAAGGACCGCCTTCTTGAGGTCTTCGTAGGGCGTGTTGGAGGTGGAGGCGCTGGCGATCGCGTCAGAAACCTGGGAAACCACATCTGACGGCAGGAGGGTGCAGGCGTGGCTGAACTGCGCAAGACTGCTTGCAATCTTGTGGGCTCTGAAATTCACCTCAAGGATGGTGAACCAGATGGTAGGGTCGTGCGGAGTGAAGGCAGGTGCGCGGAGAGGGGCGGCCTGTGGAGGCTCTTCGTTTGACATGGTGGCTTGAGGTGGTGGTGCACTGCTGGCCGCGTTAAGGACGGCCTTGCTGTGTAAGCGTGGGCTGCGGCGAGAAAGGCGTCCTTTACGGGAGGAGAGGCACCGGTAGGGCAGTCGCGGACTGGGAGCCACGGTGGTGAAAAGTTAATCACAGCCGGTAGTGTCGAGAACCATGCACACACTGGTAATCCTGGGCACTGTATAATAATCCTGGGCACTATTTGGTAATCCTGGGCACTGTTTGGTAATCCAGGGCGCTGTTTGGTAATCCTAGGCGCTGTAGAGTCATTCTGGGCACTGTATGGTAGAGGTCAGCGGGAGGAGGGCACCGTGGGGTGCAGGGTGCCGGCAGGAGGGCCACCGGCACACGTGGGTGGTGTAGTGTCAGCGGGGTGGACACGCTGCAGAGGGCGGGGTGGGCGCGCTGGCAGGAGTAGTACCAACAGGGGCCCAGAGAGGATGGAGCGGAGGATTGTAGGTGCAGCACGTCCTGAGGTTCTGGAGGGGTGCCGTGGTAGGAAGCGCTTGTACGGAGAGAAGGAAGGGAAGGGGGTGGCGAACGGCGGCGGGGGAGGGACAGGCAGAGACGTCCTGTAGACGTCGTTCGATTCTGTCTCCGAAATACAGGTCACTCCAGGAGTCACCAATTGTTGTGAAGGCAAAACCGAGATGTGATCTCAGCCGTGTTGAGTCCACTAATGCCTTCTGGATGCGAGAGTAGGATAAGCAAAACCGATGTGTGATATCAGCCGTGTTGAGTACACTAATGCTATTTTAGTGAAGGTGAAGGAAATCCACTCTTGTTACTCTCTGGTTTATTCATTTTATATCTTTATATATATAGAGAGAGATTTTCATTAGAAATACATTAATGATATATGATTATGGTGTGAGATGTGTGTAAGATGAGTGTAGTGTTAAGAAAGGATGATGGTTGAAAGGAATATTTATGTGTGTTTTAATGTGTATGTTGGTTTGTGTATGATATGTATGTAGAACGGATGAAATGATATATAAAGGAATGATATGTACAGAATGAATATAGTCTGCGCTCAAGACAGACAGAGAATGTGAGAAAATGTATATTTAAAGGCAGACTGAAGTAGTGTGCTGCTACAAATGTGACCTTTTTTTAATGTTTTCCATGATATTTTCATTGGTTGATGAAAGAAAAACAAAAAAATAATTGTTTCTTACGATAATATTTTTTTCTCTAAAATTGCACAAATTACCCATTTTTATGTTTTCATCCTTTCATTACGAGAATATTTTTTTTTCTCTAAAATTGCATAAATCACCATTTTTCCAACGTTCTTGGGAGATATAAAACGTTTCAAGGAAGCCACTCTCTTTATGAAAAAAAAAAAAAAAAAAAAAATTCTACTCCAAAAAGTGATTTTTCAATAATATTCTATTGATTTCAATGTTTTGGTCAAAAACAAGAAAAAAAACACATTATACATTTTCTTTCTCTGAAAGTATATAAACTAGCAAGTTTTAACCTTTTTGGACGTTTTAACAACATTTTGAAGAAAAAACCTTTTTCATGTTACAAAAAATGTAATATATGTCGTTCACGAAAGAAAATATTTCTTAAAAAAAACGGATAATTTAAATGATTCCATTTTATTTTCTAAGTTTTTATTCAAAAGGGAGGAAAAATCAATAAATCAATTTAGTTTTCTTGACAGTACATTTTCTTTCCTAAAAATTCCATGAATTACTCATGTCTCAACGTTTTTCAGAGTATTAACAATATTTTAAAAAAAACCCTCTTTTTCACGTAAATATAATTATAATATATGTAATTTAACCAAAAAAAGTTTATTTTCTACCCTATTTTAAACTTTTCAAGAGTTTTAACAATATTTTCAGGAAAAATATTTTCCATTTAAAAATTATGCCATTTCAAAGAAAGAACAAAAAATATTTATGTAAAAAAATTTCTTTGTTTCTCTTTTTCTATCCATGTTTTGATTCAAAAAGAAGGAAAAAAACATTTAATTTTTACGGCAGTACATTTTTATTCTCAAAATTGCATAAATTATCTCTTTTTTATCGTGTTTAAGAGTGTTAACAACATTTCAAAGAAAAACAGTCTGTTTTAGTTTTAAGAATGTTATATTATATATATATATATATATGATATAGATTTTCTCGAAAAGGGATTAAATCAACCATTTTTCAACGTTTTTAAGGGTTTTACATTATTTTTATGACAAATCCATCTTCCATTTTAAATAAAGTATGTTTTTACCTCCAAAAGTGATTTTTCAGTAATTTTCTTTTAATACCATGTTTTAATTAAAAAGTTACATAAACAACCCTATTTAAACCTTCTTATTGGTTTTAGCAACATTTTGAAGAAAATCCCTTTTTCATGTTACATAAATTGTAATACAAGCCATTTCACGGAAAATGTTTTTATTTCTTTTAGATAAAGGATTTCCAGTGTTTTTCTTTTAATTTCCATGTTTTGACTGTAAATGAAGGTAAAAGCAAGAAATATATTATTGCAATTCATTTTTTTCTCTCAAAATTGCATTAATTATCCCCTTTTCAGCGTTTTTAAGAGAATTAACATCTCATCTAAGAAAGACCATCTTTTTTTACTTAAGAAGAAAGGAATACTATAAGTTATTTCACGAAAAAAGTTCCTTTTCACCAAAAAAGTGGATTTTTCGTTGATTTTCTACTTATTTCATTGTTTTCATAAAACAAATAAACAAAAAACAATCAATATTGCGACAATATACTTTTTTCTCAAAAATTTCATAAATGACATGTTTTTTAACGTTTTTAGGAGTATTAACGGCATTTTACACAAAACGTCTTTTTAAAAGTATAAAATATGCAATTTTAATAATGACAAAAATTTTGCCTAAAAAGTGACTTTTTCAATGTTTTTAGCTTATTTTCATTTGTTGGTGGAAGAAAACCAAAAAAAATATGTTTTTTCGAAAATATTTTTTTCTTTAAAATTGCACAAATTACCCATTTTTATGTTTTTATCCGTATTTTACGATAATATTTTTTCTCTCTAAAACTGCATAAATGTTCCTTTTTTCAATGTTTTTTTTTTTCGGAGATTTAATTTTTTCAAGGAAAACTATCTCTTCTAAAATTGCATAAATTACCCATTATTATGTTTTCGTCCTTATTTTACGACAATATTTTATTTCTCTAAAACTGCATAAATGACCCCTTTTTCAGTGTTTTACGGAGATTTACATTTTTTTTAAGGAAAACCCTCTCTTTTACCAAAAAAAAAAAAAATATATGATTTTACACCAAAAGTAATTTTTTAATAATTTTCTATTCATTTCAATGTTTTGATTAAAAACAAGAAAATAAACACTATATACATTTTCTTTCTCTGAAACTGTACAAAGTACCCATTTTTAACCTTTTTGGACGGTAAAAAACATTTTGTAGAAAAACAACTTTTTCATATTACAATGTACTTTTTTTATCTATAATTTCATAATTAGGTTTTTTTTCTACGTTTTTAAGAGTATTAACGGCAATTTACACAAAACCCCCCTTTTACAAGTATAACATATGTAATTTGAATTAAGAAAAAAATTCTGCCTGAAATGTAATATTTATTTTTAATGTTTTCCATGTTATTTTCATTGGTTGATAGAAGAAAAACCAAAAAAATAATGGTTTCTTACGATAATATTTTTTTCCCTAAAATTGCCCAAATTACTCATGTTTATGTTTTCATCCATTTATTACGAGAATATATTTTTTTCTCTAAAACTGCATAAATCACCCTTTTTCTAACTTTTTTTGGGAGATATAAAGCTTTTTAAGGAAGCCGCTTTCTTTTAGAAAAAAAATGAATGATTATACTCCAAAAGTGATTTTTCAATAATTTTCTATTGATTTCAATGTTTTGATGAAAAACAAGAAAAAAAAAACTTTATACATTTTCTTTTTCTGAAAGTATATAAACTAGCAAATTTTAACCTTTTTGGACGTTTTAACAACATTTTGAAGAAAAAAACTTTTTCATGTTACAAAAAATGTAATATATGCCGTTCAACAAAGAAAATATTTCTTAAAAAAAAAAGGAATAATTTAAATGATTCCACTTTAATTTCTATGTTTTGATTCAAAAGGTAGGAAAAATCAATAAATCAATCTAGTTTTTGTGGCAGTACATTTTTTTTCCTTAAAATTGCATGAAGTATCAACGTTTTTCAGAGTATTAACAACATTTTAAAGAAAACCCTCTTTTTCACGTAAATACAATTTTAATATATGTAATTAAACCAAAAAAAAAGTTTATTTTCTAACCTATTTTAAATTTTTTAGGAGTTTTATCAATAATTTGAGGAAAAATATTTTCCATTTAAAAAAGTATGCCATTTCAAAGAAAAACAAAACAAATTTATGTAAAAATTTTTCTTTTTTTCTCTTTTTCTATCGAAATTTTGATTGAAAATGAAGGAAAAAACATTTAATTTATATGGCAGTACGTTTTTTTTTTTTTCTCAAAATTGCAAAAATTACCTCTCTTTCATCGTGTTTAAGAGTGTTAACAACATTTCAAAGAAAAACACTCTGTTTTAGTTTTAAAAATATTATATTATATATACATGATATATATATTTTCTCTAAAACTGCTTAAATCATCAATTTTCCAACATTTTTAAGTGTTTTACAATATTTTTTTGACAAATCCATCTTCCCTTAAAAATAAAGTATGTATTTACCTCCAAAAGTGATTTTTCAGTAATTTTCTATTAATACCATGTTTTGATAAAAAAAAAAAGCAATACACTTTACATTTTTTTCTCTTTAAAGTTACATAAACAAGCCTATTTAAACCTCTTTATTGGTTTTAACAACATTTTGAAGAAAATCCCTTTTTCATGTTACATAAAATGTAATACAAGCCATTTCAATGAAAAAAAATATATTACTTAAAAAAAAAGGATTTTTCAGAGTTTTTCTTTACATTTCCATGTTTTGATTGAAAATGAAGAAAAAAGAAAGAAATATATTAACTTTTTATTGAAATTCATTGTTTTGTCTCAAAATTGTATAGATTATCCCCTTTTCAGCCTTTTTATGAGAATAAACATCTTATCTAAGAAAGACCATCTTTTTTTAGTTAAGAAATAATGAATATATGCCTTTTCATGTAAAAAGTTAATTTCCACCGAAAAAGTGAGTTTTTCGATGATTTTCTGCTTATTTTAATATTTTCATAAAAAATAAACAAAAAACAATGAATACTGCGGGAATATACCTTTTTCTCAAAATTTTCATAAATGACGTGTTTTTCATTTTTTTTTTTTTTTTTTTTTTATGTAGAAGGGAGGCGGCCAAGGGCAAAATAATAAGACAAAATAGCCCACTCTAGTGCCGATCCTTGGTAAGTCCATAATCAGTAGCCAAAAGAAGAATGAGATAAGTGTCTTGATACCTCTCTCTTGAAACAGTTCAAGTCATAGGCAGGTGGAAATACAGAGGCAGCGAGAGAGTTCCAGAGTTTACCAGAGAAAGGGATGAAAGACTGAGAATACTGGTTAACTCTTGCATTAGAGAGGTGGACAGAATAGGGGTGAGAGGAAGAAGCAAGTCTTGTGCAGCGAGGCCGCGGGAGCAGGGTAGGCACGCAGTTAGCGAGATCTGAAGAGCAGTTAGCATGAAAATAGCGGTAAAAGAGAGCAAGAGAGGCAACATTGCGGCGATGAGAAAGAGACTGAAGACAGTCAGTCAGAGGAGAGGAGTTGATAAGACGAAAAGCTTTTGATTCCACCCTGTTCAAAAGAGCTGTATGAGTGGAGCCCCCCCAAACATGTGAAGCATACTCCATACATGGGCGGATGAGTCCCCTGTATAGAGTTAGCAGTTGGGGAGGTGAGTAAAACTGGCGGAGACGGCTCAGAACACCTAACTTCATGGAAGCTGTTTTAGCTAGAGAGATGTGAAGTTTCCAGTTTAGATTACTAGTAAAGGATAGACCAAGAAGGTTTAGTGTAGGAGAAGGGGACAGTTGAGTGTCATTGAAGAAGAGGGGATAGTTATTTGGAAGGTTGTGTCGAGTTGATAGGTGGAGGAATTGAGTTTTTGAGGCATTGAACAACACATGGTTGGCTTTGCCCCAATCAGAAATTTTAGAAAGATCAGAAGTGAGGCGTACTGAGGCTTCCCTGCGTGAGCTGTGTACTTCCTGAAGGGTTGGTCGTCTATGGAAAGACGTGGAAAAGTGCAAGGTGGTATCATCAGCATAGGAGTGGAGAGGGCAAGAAGTTTGGTTTAGAAGATCATTGATGAATAATAGGGAGAGAGTGGGTGATAGGACAGATCCTTGAGGAAACCCACTGTTGATAGATTTAGGGGAAGAACAGTGACCGTCTACCACAGCAGCAATAGAA